>VZTE01001213.1:516154-598121 GCA_013397775.1 Eulacestoma nigropectus
GGCTCCGGCCGCGGGGGCTGCGCCGCCGCCCCCCGCCCCTCCCGCGCTGCGGCACCGCCGGAGCCACCGCCAGGCGAGTCCCGGCCCTGCCCGCTGGGCGCTGAGGGCGCCGGTGCGGGGACTCGGCGTGCGGAGCGGCGGTGATGGGCAGGGATTGTTCAGCCCCCGAAGCGGCGCTGGCCGGGGCCGTCCTCCGGGGGCAGCGCCCTGCGCCCACCCGGGCAGCGCCCGCCCGGGGCGGCAGGGGAGCGGGACCGGTGGCTGAGGGAGCCCCGGGGCTGTGCGGTATCGGAAGCGCTGCCCGCGGCCTCCCGGTGGGGAGCGCATCGATCCTGCGGTCCTTATGTAAGGAAGTTCGCCTTCGTGCTCCGGCCCCTCGCCTCCAGGCCCGCAGTCATTATTATGCAAGTGCCGGTACTGGTGCGGGGTGCGGAGCTGTGCGGCAGACGCTGCGTTCCTGAGTGTTGGAGAGGAATAAAATTAGAGGTTTTGTCTATTGGGACCACTAAGCATCAAATCCCAGGCTCCAAGTTAGTTCTTGTTTCGAAGGAAAGTTGGCACCCTGTGACACATGGCAGCTCTGCAGCTCAGGGAAAGGCTGAGCAGGTTGGAGGCAGAGGGAAATGAGCCAGTGTAACCTTCTCTCTATTGCACACCCAGGGATTTTCGTGTTGGTAGCAAACTGTATTAATGGACATTTTTGGATAACTTCATAAATCTGCTCTGTATTGCAATAATTGCTAATTCTGTTAGCTGATGACAATTCTTTTTCCCACCTTCAGACGGAGGATACTCTCAGCTGCTTACTTCATGCCTTTTCCTTGCACTGCCTCCTTCAGTCCCCCCACTATTATATAAAACCACTCTCCCTTTGCTCTGTTGTTTTATATGGATATGTGTTCACCATTATATTTAAGTCCAGGACATGGTTAATTAAAAGTGTAAAATAGCTTTTCTGCAGAGTGACCTGTGCTTGTGCAAACTCAAGAGCTTCCATTTTTCTCCAGATCCCAGCTCAGCTGGGTGATGGCTGGTCTGCACAGACTCTGCTTGGAAAAGTCTCTGCCTAACTGCGGCAGCGCGATGCTAGAGGGAGGGATTCTGGGGAAGGGGCTGGCTGTTGGTTTCGTGCCATTGTTTACTTTCTTGCATTTCAGTCTTTTGTAGCTGGCCTCAAAGAGTGACAGAACAGCCACAACACACCCTGCTCGGTGCCAATTACCTTTCTGCTTGTGTGTAATTTGGGCAAATTGATGTTATTGCACCCTGCAGTTAAGCAGATGAAATATTCTTTTAGCATGTGGTATTGTTCGTTTTATGGGAGGAGATTTGCATTTGTTCCCAGAGACTGTCCCATGGTTTCATGTTATTCTCGAAGATGTCCTGGGCCGGGTAATTCCTGCTTCTTGGGTACTTGAGGTGCAGAGGGGTCACTGGGGGCAGGACTGGTTCTGAGCTCTTCCAAAAGCTTTGCTGTGGACGTCTCCAGTGTTTTTTCTGATTGTTGTTTGTAACTGGAATACTCATGTGCCATGATCATTCTTGGCCCAGCTTCTGTAGCCTCATGGTTTCCATATGTGAGGCAGTTAATGTTGGACTGTGTGTGAGGGTGTTACATTACACCACAGAGATCACGTTTTGGGCAGCTGTAATGCAGACAGTTTGCTGATGGGCCAGTAATAATTTCCTTGATACTGTTCTGTGCATAATTACACCTCCAGGAATGTCTGATTCCTGATATAGGATACTTGGTCTGTGTTTTCACCTGAATAAAGGCTGATTTTTATGTTGACAGGGTGTGACTGTGCCTGTAGCTGGGGAGAGGTGGGCAGAGTCAGACTCTGCGCCCGCGTGTGCTGCCCACCTGCTGCCTTCGAGGAGGTGGCTGCTCCATCTCTGGACACATTGGGTCTGTTACAGGATGAGGGCGGTCTTGGGATGACCATGGTGAGATGCAGGGGCTCCAGTGCTCATAGCTGTGCCCTGATAGCCATCACTCGCTGTCACCTCTCTGTGGGGACCAGGGTGGTTCTGATCTTCCCATCTTGCTGAACTGTTGGAGGAGGATAACCATCTGACTCGAGGGATTGGTGCATAGCTCTGCTATAGCCTGTGCTTCCTCACTAAATAGGAGCAGTGTAAACAAACGTGGCTGAGCAGGCAGGACAGCAGTTGGTCATCGCATTTGTAGGGACCCAAGGAGGGCTGGGGGCCGAGGATGCATTGCAGAAGGAGCGGAGCTTTTCTGTGCTCAGTTGTGTGTTGAGTGTGCCAGCCTGGCGGGGGCCAGGGTTTGTGATCATCTAAACCTTGTCCGAGGCTGTGACAGTGACCATGAACACCCACCTCCACTTGTGCTCCCTCTGTGCAGAGTCTGATCTCTCCTGGCTTGACTGAAGGAGTGGATGTAGGCTACCTCATTATCTGAGATATCCTGTTTGTTTTCTTCAGGGATTGAGTCATTATGCTATTCATGTCTAATCCCTTCCTACCCTGGTGAAGACAGATGCCCAAACCTCCAGAGAAAGACTAAAATGGAAGAGAAATAGAGATAAAGAAGAGGGGAAGTGGTGGCAAGGGGAACTAGCAACCAAAGTGTTGGTACAGAAATGCTGAACTATGAAGATGATAACAGATGGAAATTTGAAGAAGTTATGCCATATTACAGAGGATGGCACTAGAATCTGAACACGGCACAGTGCTTGTCCCCATGGCATGGACAGGAAAATGGAAGGGAGGGAGGTGGAAAACCCTGCGTGTGAGCTCCAGGACATATGTCAGCATGGATGGAAGGGAAGTAACTCCAGCAAAGCTGCGCTGGAAATGCATTTGAAGATGATGTCAGAGGGGATTGGAAGTGGGCAGGGTGCTGCTGTTGTGAGGTGTCAGCCAGCGCTGGATGAGGCAGTGATGTTCCAGCAGTGCCTCGGGTGCATAAAGCCTCTGGACTAGGGGAGCTGACAAGACACCTGGAATGACATGGAGGGGGGAAAAAGTTACTTAGACTGATTTCAGGAAAGTTTTGCTGAAACCTCTAGCTCTGGCTGTTGGGAAGTAGAGCAAAGGCTGGGGTGGTTTGGGGATGGCCTGTCGGTAGCTGCAGCGTGGGAGCCGAGCCCTGCCCGACCTGCTGTGTTGGGGTGCTGCAGCCTCGGGTACAGCAATCGAGGAGCCCACGCGCTGTGCGGGGAGTGAGATTGGAGGGAGAAGGGTTGAACTGGGGAATTATCTTCATGCACAGGGTGATTTATTGGCCATGATGGCTCTGTGTCTTCCTTCCATCCCTGGAGAATTGTGTCTGCTCCTCTCGTGGTGGGAAGGAGTTGCCCTGAAAATGCTTGTAAAAGATAGCGGGGGTGTGTGAGGTGCATGCGGGTCTGCTGAGTGCCGGGCTGCACACCCTGTTCCTGGGTGTCTCGGAGAGGGCTGGGGGCTGGTGACAGGGGCTGGCAGTGCTGCAGGGTGCATGAGGCTCTGGGTCAGTGCCACTCTGCTTTTGGGAGTGGGAATATGTGATGGCTGCTGCCCGTGGCTGCTGCAGGCGCTGTTCTTGCAGCCCTGCACAGCGTTTGCCGTCTGCTCGTGCATGGAGACCTCTCTCTCACCTCTCCTGCACACACGCAGCACTGGCAGGCTCCTTCCCACGGTGCAGTGTCTCCTGTCAGTTACCCAGGGTCTGTCCTTCTCTTCTGTTGCTGCTTTGCACCCTCCAGCTGTCGGGAGAGGGGAGAGCTGGCCCCAGCGTTGGCAGGAGACGCTTGCTGAATGGTACCAGAAAGAAAATATTTAAGAATACTTTTGGGAGGCAGGTTTTCTTATTTGCTTTAGCCTTGCAGACAGGAATGGTGGTGTTAAAAATAAACACCAATGGAGATATGGCTGCAGATTTACAACTGCCACATGACAGCTGCTTGCGGAATACAGAACACAGCAGATCCTTGGATGCACAATTTAAAGTGCGTGTTTTCAGACGTACAGTTTTAATTGGTCTATCTGGCCAGAAATCTGAATAAGTGTCTCTCCCTCATTATGGTCACATGTCTGATTTGTGGCTTTAATGCAGCAAAATGAACCAGTTTTAATTATGGAGATGCAACCGCATATGGTCCAGCGTTGGAAATCTTGCAGAAAATTAGGCATTGTGTTGATTGGCTGTTTAATTTTATATTGCTTCCTGCAGTTTGGCCTTAACCCTGGCAAAACACAGGTCCCTGTGTGATCCCTCTGGCTGCTGTTGGCAGGGAGACTGCTGTGAGGCAGTAGCATCTTGTGTCGTGTGACTGGCAGGTGACATGATCCTTTGTGATCCTGGAGGTGGGGCTCTCCAAATGGCGCATCTGGCTGCATAGTGGCAAAGGGATGATTCCTTGACTTCTGGGACTCTTAGTTGCTGTGTAAATTGATAATAAAGCTAGAGTTTTGATGGATTTAGCATATAAAAACACTAAAAACGTTTGCAGGCTTGGGGCCAAAGAAAACCACTGTGTTCTTTCCCATTTTCATAAAGTTTAGGTTAATTTATCATTGCCCATTATCTTCCTTTGACTTCTTCTTTTGCAGTAACTACATCCCTTCTTTTGTGTCTGTTCTCTTTTCCTACCTCTTGCTATCTTTCCACTTTGCTCAGAATATGTTGGGAAAATTCTCATGCCAGATAATTTTCTAGGATATTGGTTTGCTCAGGGGAGAAGCTTTGCTTCCCACCTAGGAGAGGCATCAAGGCTTGAAATTGACAGCTCATTCAATGAAATGGTTCTGTGCAAGACAGAAAGCTGCACCCCTTTGTGGGGGCTGGTGGGAAACTTCTAAGTGTTAATCACAGAAACAGAAAATGTCTTTTGGCTTAATTGTTGTGCTTAACAAACTGTGGGGAAGTGTGACCCAAGGGCACCCAGCGTGCCTGGCATAGCTCAGCTGGCTTTGGTGGAGCTGTCTGCGGCTGATCAGGTCCTGATGAATCTGATTTAGTTTCTGCTATGAGACTTCAGAAGAACTGCTCTGCACTGCTGCTGGTTGTTACCATCCCCTTCCCTGCTGTGTTTCCTCCGTGGGTCTGCGAGCGTGGCCCTGGCAGCTGGGTTTTACAGAGCTCTTTGTGTGTAGGCACCAGGCGGGCCATGTGCAGGGATAGCAGGGAGTTTAGATGTGATTCCTAATAAAGATTAATTGTCAGTCTCTAATGGAAACAATTTGAATTTATTAGAGATGTTCCTGCAAAGTTCAAGTCCTGAGCACTTCGGCAGAGGCTGGGATGGTTCAGCTGAGTCAGCAGCTCCTGCATGTGGCTGACCACCACCAGCTCTGTGCAGCTGCTGGTGGGATGGTCCATCCATCCTCAGCAGCTCCTCCTGCCTGTCTGCGTGACCAGAGGTCAGAACTGCTGAGCAATATGTCCGGGGTCGTGGCTTGTCCCAGGGCAGGGATCTGGTGGCAGGAGCTGGGGTCCTGCCATGCTCTGAGGTGATTTAGATACAAAAGAAGGGTATTTTGGTCCTGCAAGCCTGGCTGTGTTCTTTCCAGATAGCTGGCAGGTGTCTGGGTGTACAGCTGGCATTATTTGTCAGTCTACCTCTCCACCTGAAAACAATAAAAGCCTCTTACAACACTTATTCAAGGCCTGTAGCTAGTCCTGGTTCCAGGTGAAGAGTTTTAAGGGCCGTCAGAGTGCAGCACCAAATGCACTTCAGGTGCTTAGTAGATATTTATAAGCCTCTGTAAGGTGTGATATTGTAAGTTCTGTGTGCAGTTTCAGCTCCTGTCAGGAGCAGGATTTACTCTCCCATTTCCTGGCCTGTGGAAGATGGGGGGAGTCCTTCCCCTTGAGCTCTCAGATTTTCTCCTGCCTGGGTTTGGCTTGGTTTCAGCAGCTGTCAAGCTACCACGCATGGCAGCAGTAGGAGTCACTTCCTGAAATGCTTTCAGTGACTTGGGAGGTACCTGTGCTCCTGCTGGGTGATGGGACAGGTCACACAGGTAACACCTGGCTTGGGCTCAGGGCTGCAGAGGGTTCAGCGGCGTGTGCAGAAGTGTTCCTCCTGCCACTCTCCAGCAAAACTGGCACGAAGTAATCTCCTCTTTCTTACAGCCTGGGTGGCTCTTTAGTCCTGACTGTTGGTTTAATCCCAAGAGGCTTTTGCTGAGCTGCCAGCAAACCCTCCTCCTGAAAAGGTGAATATTCCGTACTAATAACTAATGTGCTGTGTGTGCCCCACCTCTGTGTGTTACTGGCATGTGCCATAGCAGTGACTGAAGACATGGAGACGGGTGAATGGTATGAGCCTGTGTGGTGATGGGGTGATGACGGGTTGTACCTGTCACTGCTGACCTCCTTAGAGCTGCCAGCCCTTGCCCTGCACGCCTGCTCTGGGCCTGTTGTTATTGGATGCACTTTATGCTGTTCACATCTTCAAGAGCCTGATTTGTAAACTTTTCCCTGGCAAATTGGCCTGAGATAACTTATTTTAGACTCCTTTTTCTCTCTGAAAGGCAGTTGCAGTGGTTTGGGCAGAGGCAGCCACTGAACAGTGTGTTGCAACATGCAATTTTAAGAGAGGAAGTGGAGTATCAAAAATAAAATTACTGAGGGAGTTCATGCAGCTGTGGTGTGTTCCCTGGACTGGACCCAGTCGGTGCGATGGGGCTGTGTGTTCCTTACTGCCAGGGTGCTGTGGGAGTGTTTAGTGTCTGTGATTTTCCAGCAGCCTGGCTTTAGAGTTCATGTGAGAAATGGCCCCATCACAGTGCAGCAGCCAGGGCTGCCAGGCCAGGGACATACAGCCCTGCCATTTATCCCAGGGTTATGCTATTTCTCCCAGGGTTGTTGGCACTCAGCAGTGAGGAGACAGCTGGTAGGATGGCCATGGTAGGGATGGAGAGGTTTTAAATTCTCCTCCTTAATTTAAATATTCCCCTTTGTCTTACCAACAAAGATAAGTAAAAAAGGTGTGGTGACATAATTCCAGTGTGGAATTTGGTGCTTCCCAGCCTCTTGTGGAGGTGGGTCCCCAAATTCAGCTCTGCAGGCACAGCGTTATCAGAGGGGAGCAGCAGCAGTGCCTCTGGGCTGGTGTTCATGTGGCTGTTGGGATGTGGCTGTGGAGTGGTGTGTCTGTCTGTACTAGAGTGGGTTCCCCAGTTTGGGAACCTCTGGCCTGGGAGGGATTGGGGGACCAGGGGTACTGGGAGAAAGCTGCTGCTGTCAGAGCCTCTTGCTTACACGCCTTGTGCTGTTGAACTGCCTTAAACAATCTGCCTCCCAGAAGTGTTTCTACAGCTTTCCAAATGTCCTTTCCTGGCTGTGAAGTTCCGCTGATGTTCAAGGAGGTTCACGTTGTGGTGCTGCAGGTATTAATCTGGAAACTGCCGATTTGGGGAAAATTACACAGTCACGCACTGTCCAGCAGCTTCCAAGAAGAATTTGCATTAGTATTGGTCGCTCTTCTTGCCTTTGAAATTGGAGAATAGTTTTGAAGAGGGGAAAAATCCCTCCAACTTTTTCACCTCAGCCTTTGGGAGGAACAGTTGTGTCTGTGGCAAGAGATGGCAGTCAGTGGAATGTGTCTGGCTTCCCAAAGTAGCTCTGGAAAACATCGCTCCATCTTGTAGCAATGGCAGGTGTGCAGGACAGCTGAGGAACTTGCTGCTAGAAGGACTGTGGAGTTAAATGGTCTCAGAGTCTGTATCAGCTGGCAGAGGAGAGGAGGTTGCTCCTTCCTTGAGCATCTCTGATGCCCTGCCTTAGGCAGAGGAGAGGGAGTGCCTCTCTTTGGGATTCTGTTCATCCTGCTGCTTCTGGGAACACGCAGGGCTGCAGCCCTCCAGGGCAGGGATTTTATCCACGTGGCTTATGCTTTAGTTATTATTGGAGACAGCGGAGCAAGCTGTAGTGGTGGAGTGAAGCTTGGTGCTGTTTTACTCGGGCTTGTATTTTAAGAGTAAATATTTAAGAAGGGAGGAGGATACAGACATATGTAAATGCCCAGAGTTCGGGAGATGGAGGACTGACCTTAATGATTCCCATTAAGGGAAAAGGGAATCTGGTTTTTCATGGCTTTTCTTCATCTGTTGGTCCAACTTTGTGGAACAGTGTTGCACACAGCAGGACTGCAGCAGAAGGCCCCGTCATGGACTTGCTGGAGTAGTGGCTTCCCCTTGACCATAACAGAGCCCCAAAGATGTGTTTTCTTCTTGCTGCTGTAGTGTTGCTGCTTTGTTTGTTTGAAGAGTCGTTTGCGGTCTTGCTGCTTTGTTTGTTGAAGAGTTGCTTTTGGTCTCCAGGCGCTTCTGTGGCGTGGTAAGAGCCTGAGGGGATGTTGTGCATTTGGAACTTTAAGAGGAGATGACCTGAAGAACAGATTTCTAAGCTCGAGATCATCAGTTTGATAATTTTAGGTTGCTGGCCTCGTGTGTGTGCCAAGTTTTTCTCTCTGTCAAATGCGCTGATAAATCAGTAGTTGCTTCATGGGAATAGCGTGGGTATTGGTAAAGATTGAAAATACTTCCCCTGCCCAAGATGCTGGAGTTCGGCTCTACTGTATGGTGAATGCTTTCCAGAAACTTTCTGTGTATGTAACCTTATGGCCTGCCGGCAGCTGGGATCCGAGGGAGCTCACACGGTGAGTGCTTTGGAACATCACTATCAGTGTAAAAGCTCTGGCTCAGAGCCTGGCTACAATAGGCAGCACTGACTGTCCAGCCCCCAGTGACCTAATGGCTCTTAAATGGACTGGGTTTGGTAAGAAGCCTGTCTTTAAATCTCCACTCCCTTTTTTTTTACTTCATGAATATTTGACTCTCATGACACTTTAATCACTGAGATTATGGAACTCATGGAAGAGTAAGGACAAGAGATCAGACTGCTGGTGTGGCAGCCTAAAGCTTTTGTGTTGGCAAAGACTTCAGAGACAATTGAAGATTTTCTCTGTGTGAAAACAAGTTAATTGATCTTTGGGAAAAGCCTAAATGATGTTTCATTCAAGACAGCTTGTTAGTGTTGGAAATGTTAAAGATACAGACTTGTATCTGAGCTGGAGAGAGCTAAATCCTACTGCCATTTTGCAGTATTGGCAGCGTAGCAGGACCGAAGCTGCAGGAGAGCTTGAAGATGGGAGCTGCATTGCCAGAGAGTGATGGTCAGGAGGCAAAGCCTTGTGCAGACAAGTCCTGTTTGGGAATGTTGCCCTGGAGTGGAATGCAGTGTGGGTCAGTGGGCTGTGGCTTAGGACACGATGGGAATGGTGTGAAAAACGCCGTGTTCAGCTGCTCACTTAGTGTGGGAGGAAACACTGCCGGCAAGATTATCCTGCCAACAGCAGAGAGTATATTTAGCTTTTTCTTAAACTCCCCATCTACTGTTCCTGCCTGCCCTCAAAAGCTGATTAGTCACTCCAGACTGATGCTGGTGATGAGCAGGTGACCTGTGGTTACTGTGGAGCGAGGTCTCTGGACCTTGTAAGCCGGATGGGGTTGTCTGTTCAGTGACGTCTCTGGAAGGGTGCTGTGGACTGCTGACCAGCAGTGACTTCCACTGGAAGGAGGTAGGCCCCCAGCTGATGCAGATGTATTGGGCCTTCTAAGAAAATGTTATTGTAGGCACCTGTTCTTGCTCCTCTGTTATTTGGGAGAGTGTGCTGATTCCTCTGGAAGGACAGTGTGCCCTAAATGACCCTTAAGTGGTGGGGAAGTCCTGCTCTGGCCAAAAGAGAGAGAGTTTAATTTGAAAATATGCTCAGCTGCTGTCAACCATATCACTGTAGGTTTAAGCAAGTCCCCTTGAATGGGTGGGATGTCTCCCATGGATGGTGGCCTGTGGTGCTTCATGCCCTTGGGATCATGTGCCAAAATCCCTGTTCACATGAGGGATCATGCAGTGCAAGTTACAGCATTAGGAAAGAGTTATGGTGATCCTTCGCCTTCCTCTTCATCCTGCAGTGGCTGAAGCCTGTCCACACCCACCCCTCCAGCAGGACCAGTCAGGGGAAGCTCCTCCTTTGGGATGTCCCTTCTTGTAGGTAAAAATCCTTGTTGATTGTCACACGGAGGACCTCAGCAGTAAGGTGTGTGCCACTGGGTGCTCCCTGCTCACCAGGAAAGTGTTTGCACCTTGCTGCTCAGTGCAGTCACACTCTACCAGTGCAGGCTGGAGAACTGTGGGGTGGTTTTGTTTTGCTGTATTGCCTAATGGCTATTTCTCTTCCGAAGTGGGCATGTTTTCCAAAGGGCTGAGTACTTTTACCATCAATATTATGTACAGTGAAGCATGCTGAGGCCAGCACAAGTGAGTATCGTGCTTCAGGGTGGAATGTGATTGCTGGAGAGATCAGAAAACACATTTCCCTGTGCAGAGTACACAATTGGCTGGATATGTTAGAGTTTCACCTGCAGCACTGAAGCAGTGCTCTGAGAGGCCACTGGATTAAGTTACACTGGCATGTCTGTAAATACCCGTGTAATAGCTTCAAAACAGTTAAGAGTATTAATGGCTGTATTTTCCCAGCGCTTCCAAGAGGCAGGTGGGATGAGGCAGCAGCATGGGGGCTCGGGCGGGAGGGCAGTCCTTGGGAGCAGGAACAGCAGTGGGGTCCCTGCCTCTGCCCCTGCGTGGGGGCCGTGCAGCGACCGTGTGTCCTCCCCCAGCGGTGTGAGCCCCCATGGACCCTGTGCTGAGCTGAGCTGCGGGGGTCGGTCACTGCGGTCCGGCTGCCCTGCTGGTCTCCCAGCTCAGCTGTCGCTTCTGTGTGCAGGGGAGGCAATTGGCTCCTGGGGCAGGACAAAGTGTTCCTCTGTCTGTGGGGCAGAAATGCACAGATCTTCCCCAGCACAGTGCGTAGCTTCACATGGTGGAGATGTACTGCAGCTCCAGGAGAGAGCAGGCTGCGCCCTGAGCTTGCGGCCATCGTGGATGGGGAAATGCTGGTTCCTGAGGTGCGGTACAGAAATCCTGATAGCCTGGGAGAGCTTGCCTCACTCTGGGAACAAAACCATTTGTCGTGTCACACCTTGGGACACGTGAACTGTATCTCTGGACGAGGCTGGGCATCAGGCAGGGAGAGATGGAGATGGACTCAATGTAGAGGTCACTCTGTAGCAGACGGCCAGCGGCCAGCGAGTGCCCTGTGAGGGTGTGAGGTCTGCGTGCATTCCGTGCTGCACCCAGTGCAAGGGCGACATCCTGGTCGGAGCCCTTGGAACTGACTTTTAGAGTCATAGGCAGAAACTTTTGTATTCTGCCAGCTTTACCTTTAGTCATTCTTGATTTTACTTTCCATTAAGTAAATCAAATGTTTTGTAGGGAATTTCCTATTGCCCTGTTCTTTTTTACCACTTAAGTGAATGGGACTTTTGCTCTGGTAATAAATGAACCTGGAAATCAGGATCTCCACTGTAATTGGATTTTTCAGATAGTTCAGGATGAGCCTGAGGAAGTGTGGCAAAAAAAGAGTTTTAATTTGAAATAGATCAAGTAACCTGGGAATCAGACTCTCAGTAGGTTCTTTCAAAGCATTTTTTGTTTCTTTTAACATCCTTGCTGGATCGTGTTCTGAGTGACTCACAGCTTTAAAAGTGTTTTCTCCTGCATGTTTTTTCCTGCTTGTGTGCTCTTGACCTACTCTTGCTAAAATTCCTGAAGAAATACTAAGTAAACACACTGTAAGTGAAAATATCATACTATAAACCCCTGGAAGTGAAACCATTACAATGAGTACTCATGTAGTCATTGTTCTGCAGGGTGGCAGAGTGAGATGCACTGTTGAAATAACAATAATCTGTTCCATGAGAGAGGTCAGCTCCAAACTAAGGGGGAGTGGGAAGAAGAGGAAAAAAGAAATGCACACTCCTTGCCTCTCCTCCTAATCACACAGCGTGTACTCGTGCATCCTTGGGACTGTGTTGTTGATGTAGCTGCCTACTGCTTTTAAATGCCTGTCCAGGGCAGTGAGAAGACATCTGTGTTGCATGGGAGAGGAGCCTGGAGCAGATGGTGTACCTTTCTTAAGGCTCCGGATGGAAGGAAGTAATTTTGCAGGTCACGAAGCCAGAGAGTAGCTTCAGAATTAAGCTTTCATTGGGGATTTAGTGGCGGTTGGTCATGGGAATAGTCACAGGTTGTGTCCCTAGGATTTCCCTGGCTGTGTGTGAGAGCTGGGTGCAAACCCCGGCTACCCCGCTGGTTTCTGGCGCATGGAGTCTTGTTGGTGTGCCAAGAATTTACGTGCAGGCTGGTCACGTTGTCCCTGAGTTTGCTGCAGTGTCCTTGTCTGTGGTGTACATCACAATGACAATGAAAAAGACATACATGGTCACCAAGCTAACTACTGAGCCTGCAGCGATTCATGGTGGCAGTATGCCTTTGGAAGAAGGAAAAAATCTTCAGCATCCTCTTCTTTCACTTTTTCGTGGTCTTCACCAGGCTTCACGTGTCCAGAGTTTGTTGGGAGGAGCTCCTTGTCCCCAGTCTGTGTGAAGGTTCTCAAGTCTCCCAGTAGCTAAACTGCTCTGTGTCAGCATGCATCCAGATGACTTGCCAGGGCAGAAGGACAGCTGGTCTCTGCAGGCTCTGAATTGCTGAGGTGTTAGCTGTGGCTCCAGTTGCAGCTTCAATGGACACCCGACATCCTCGACTTCTGGGATCACCCTGACAGTGCTGCTGAGCTTTCCCGTTCTCCTGCATTGCTAGGCCCATCCCAGGATGAAGCCATTTGTGTCTTCTATGGCACTGCCATTGCTCCCCTTTGCTGTTGTCCCTACGTGCTGCCTGCTTGGTCTTGCACTGTGGGGCTCGGTGCTTTTTAATTGTTGTTTGTCATTGTGGGAATTGCTTGTTCTAAAACCAATTACAACCTGACAAAACTGATCTGCCTTATTTACAAATACATCCATCTGGTCGTGGATTGCCTGATAGCGCTGCCAGAACAATGTGAGGCCTTGATTGCTGCTGCTGAGTTACCAAAGGGTTCCTGTACCGGCATCGGCATCGCCTGGAGCCACGCGGTGCTTTGCTGCATGGGTGTCCTTTGTAGGACAGAGGGAATTAATGACTGAAGTAACAAATGCTACGTAAACCAAAGAGAGATACGGCATTGTGTGCTGCATCCTGGCCCCAGCCAGGGAGCTTTGCAGCCCATGTGGAGTGAGTGATGTGATGGAGGTGCTGGTGCGGCGGCTGCAGAGCAGCTCCATGGAGCACCAATGCCTGCTGTGTCTGGCACCACACGGGTGGTGGTGACCTCTCTGCCCTGCTCACAGAGGAGCTGTGTTAGGGGGAGGATGTACGTGCATGTGCTGGAGCTGGGAAGCTGGAAACCTGGACTGTTCAAAAGGGACTGGTGGTGGGTACCGCTCAGCTGTATGTTCTGTGCCCTTTGGCTGCTGCAACAGCTGTGGGAACCCAGATTGCAGGATCCCCACCTGAGGGAAGCTGGCAGATTCCTAATCTTCCAGAAACCTGTTTGATAATCATGGCAGGACTAGATTCCTCCCTGGAAGCTGTAGTCTCAGGATAAGGTTCATGTAGGCAAGAGGAGGTGGCAGGTGCCTGGGGTGCGAGACTCCTGATTTCTGTGTGTTCCTGGAACACAGTTTTGAAAAGGCTCAAAAAAGGAGAAAAATGAACGGCTGATGTCAGGACACTGGAGATAAAAACCATCATATCTGGTAGCTGAAACTGTTTCAGACTATTTTCGTTTTCCTATGAATGTTCAGTTACAGCTTAAAAAAGAACTGAGACATTGTGAGTCAGTTCTGATTTCACCCTTGGGCCAGCAGTTCAAAGCTGAATATAGTGAATTTCAGAAGCCTTCACCAACAGCCTCTCTTCCTTGTTTATTCTGTGTGTGGCCCACAGAGGGTAGGAAACATACAGACATACGTATGTAAACAAATACAGCATGAGGAAAACAAGGAAGAGTTGCCCCTTAAAATAAGTAATGGAGACTAGTGTGGCTGGGTTTTGGCAAGTAACTGGAGGTGAGCGAGTTAGTCATTGTGAATAATTGATATGAGAAATTCAGACCTGTTTTTATTTGCGATTTATCTAGGAATGAACTTTAACTTTTATATTTATGAATAATCACTCAGTTTTCTCTGGCTGGCTGAATAACTGAAAATTCATAAATTGGGATTAACTGGCAGTACAGAATACTGCAATCTGCATATGAAAACCTGTGTTTACATGGATCTAAGTTTTTTCGATTCCCCATCACCATAGCAACAAAAGATTTTCCATAAGGGTGAGCTAGTCTGGCAGTGGGAGCGTGAGGTAGGACATTCCCATTTTACCTCCAGATCTCTGAACATTCTTTGACCTCTTAGCTTTTTAGTACCACATTAATGTGGGCTTTTGGTGTTGGGCTTCTTGTAATTGGTGACTGTTAGTGTGCTGAAACTGGTGTTGGTGTTACAATCCGTAGTTTCCCCGATTCTCAGCAGTGCCCGTTTCCTGTTCCTGGTAACAGATTTTTCTTAAGAATTTTTCTGAAATTCATTGGAGACGAATAACAGCCCCTTGATTTTCCTCACAGCCCCGCAATCCAGTGTGTGCTGGTGCAGCCAGCTGTGGAGATGCTCGAGAGGAGCCTGGGATTGTACAGTGCTGTTCGCATGGGGGCTGGTTTTGTTCACTAGTTTTAAATCCAAACAGAAAATTATACTTCCATGTTGATGATCTTTTCCTTGAAACGTAATTATAGCTCTGTATAATGCAGCTGTTCCTTATCTCAGTGAAATATCCTGGCTGGAGGCAACTTATTGAACATAATTTATGAGCAAAGGCATCTTGTGACATTTTTTGGAAGAGGGAGAGAGAAAATAATCCATTAAAATTGACAGTAAAATTGTTAGGATAAACTCTGTGAATTTAAAAAAGTTTGTTTGCTTATAGTTATTAATGAAATCTATGGCTAAATTTAGGTGAGTTCTTTAACCATTCCTTGGTTTGGACAACTTCTCTGCTTTGTTTTGTTCAGTTTCAGCGTTCATTTGAATCAAAAGCTCCTAAATTAAAGGGCAGTTTTTTCACTGAATTAATTCTGCTGAGTTTGGAATTAATCCTCAATAAGAGATAGTCACATAATATATAGACATTATTTCAGGGAAATATTAATATGTAGCCTTCCACCTTTTCACTGAAGTGATTGTAATTTTATTCATAATTTAAATTTTAAAACTTACAATAGAAGTATGAATCTTGAGTTTGATCTTAAAAGTTCAATATGTTAGAAATATACAATTATTTGTAAGGGTCTTGGATGTTTTCTTTCCTGTGCTTCGCCTTGTGGTCAGCCTATCTGTAGCCTGTGTCTTCCTCAGCTCAAACATGTCTTCCTTACTGAGTTCCCCGAAGGCCATTCTCTGTGATTTTTCCCAAACGGAGTGAGCACAAGGCCATCAAACGATAAAGCCTCGACAGTGCTGCTGTGGCTCTGTGTGCTTGGATAAACGAGATGTCCCTCCCTTCAAGAGCAGCACGTGGCTCCTGGGAGAAGTTCCATGTGTATTTCACTACAATATCTTTAGCTGTACCCTTTTTGTACCAACAAGTGTGGGTTTTGGGTGTTTGCAAGGGGATTTCTGTGGCCTGCCAGGGTGCCGGGGCAGCCAGGCTTTGCCTGCAGATCTGCAGCGTGGCCTGGCTGCCCTGGGGAGGACAGGAAGGCAGTGGCATCCCCTTGGCTCTGGGGGAGAGGTTGCTTAGCCAAAAAGCTTCCCTAACTAACGCCTCTCTTATGTATCTTTATATCTTCCTAGCAGAGCAGATGTCTTTGACAGATGCTCATCTAGTCTGTTGATAAAATCCTGCAGTGCTGGGAGATCTGACATCCTCCCTAGGTAGTCTGTTAACTGATTTCATACTTTTTTCGCAGTACTGAAACTAAATTTTATTTTGCATAAAGGAGGTGACTTGTTCCTGTGCTTTTCTTGGTGCGAAATGGGATTCTCTGAGGAGAAAATTGCTTCAGAGAAATCATAACATTTTTCTGAGAGTCCAGTTGTATCCTAGGTGAAGCAAACAGTCGCTCTGGCAATCCTCCAGCTGGAGCGTGGGACTGGCATGGTCAGGGAAGTGCTGTGTGTTCTGAGTGAGTGCGGCTGACGGACCCGGCGGTCTTGCTGCTGCTCAGAGGGACCTCGAGAGGCTTGGAGAGACAGGCAGCAGGAGTCTCGTGAAGTTCAGCAAAGGAAGTGCCAAGTCTTGCAAGTCTTTTTTTCCCAAAAGATGGGGAAATAGCCCGTTTAGACTCACTGTACTGTTACAGGTTACATTTCTTAAAAAGGACACTAATAAAATAACGGTGGGCTGGTCTCTAACTGGATTTAAAATTCACTATATATTCACTATTCACTTATAATTCACTAATGTCTTTCCTATCGTGTTGCAAGAATGCATGCTGTGACTTTGAGGAGGCAGCAAATGCAATTTGCAGAGAATTCTGAACTGCCATTTATTTTAAGCAGGATCTTAGTTCTCACTTGGAGTTTCCTGCCATTGCTGAGAAGGCTGAAACGTTTCTCCTTGTTCTTTTGTGCTCTTCAATCCCATGAATGTGCTGGAGGCCCCCCTAAATCGTGCTGTGTGAAGCCATTCAGTTCAATACAGTTTAATGGAGGTAATAAATGCGGGATGCTTGCCTTGGGGCACAGCCTGTGGGGCCACATTCGGTGGTGGGGCCCGAGCTGATTCCAGCCCTTCCTGCTCCTGGCCTGAGGGACCCGATGTGTGCTGGCACCGAGCTCTGCCTGGCCATCAGTGAGGCAGCACACTGAGAGTCAGTGACAAATACTAGTATCATCCTCTGTTTGTGTCCTCTTTTTGGCAATATCTTTTGTCTTCTTCTTGGTAATATCTTCTTCCTCTTTTTGTAGTATCCTGTATCTTTATTAATATATATTCCTATAGAATTTTGCTGAGAGCAGACCAGCCAATCTTTGGCAAGATGGTGCTAAAGACAAAGAGCAGGAGCTGTGCTTCTGTGTGCTTCTTTGCTGAGCAGAGTAACTCTGTACCCCTGCAGTAAAGGACACAGCTGTCCTCCCTGTCCCGCTGTCAGTGCAGGAGGTGCCCTTTATCACTGATAGGAACAGTCAGTGCTGTTAAGTGAAACTTAGCATTTTGTCCTATTTTTGCATTTATTAGCATACACTGATTATTCATAGGAATAATTACCCTTTACCAATTCACATTAATTTAGATGGCTTTTGAAAAGCAATCAAGAAGAGTGGGAATGATAATGCATCAAAGGCATATGGCACAAAAGAAATAGGGTGCATTTTATGTAAGTGACCATGTCAAGACACTGTCAGCTTTTCCCTTCAGATTGTAGTTATTGGAACTCAGTTTGATGGTTGTGGCTAAAGGCCACAATGTGCTCCCTACCGCAAAAGCCCATTCATGCTCTTTGTCTCACTTCTGTGTCCCTTCAGAAAGGAACAACATCATCTTACGGGGGGACAGCATGAAAACAGACAAAACCACGTGCTAGGTCATTTCACCACTCCAAAGTGCCTTGCCTGTCCCTGCACAGGTAGGGTTAAATTCTCAAGTGCTTTTATTATCAGGGAGCACATGAAGCTTTGAGGATACAACAGATTCTTGTCTGCCCTCAGCCAGAGGGAAGAGCATTGGAGTCTTCTTGGCGGCCAGGGCCAGCGTGTTTCTTTTGCAGGGGGGAAGGTCTTGACAGTACAGTCAGCTCTTGGGCGTGTCTGGAGGGTTGCCCACCTCTGCAGTGCTGTGAAGCGTTACTGTGTCTAGGTGATCGAGAGTCTTCTCTGACTTTGAACTAGGCAATGCAGATGAAAATCCGAGTGTCACATGGGACTCATGGCCTAAAAGTACTGACTGCGTTCTTTTGCTCTGGGTTACAGATGCTGCTCTGAAAGCCAAATGTGATGTGATGGAATAAGAGTGCCTTGGTAGACAGAGATGTGGAGTGAGTAATCCTTAGAGAAGGGCAGGGAAAGGCAGGATTCAGTTCAGGTCAGAGGATAGGCTGAGCAGTGGAGGGGAGATGGGGCTCCAGTGGTCATGCACGTATTGGAGGAGGAGAGCAACAAGCGTATATAGGGTTAGTGTTCGTGATGCTTCAGTGGTTAAAACCTTTTTTTCTCAGTTCAGGGAGATAAATTCTTCTGTTTTTCAAATGAGCTTGAAACTGCTCCTGTGCAGATTGGTGCAAGCGTTGGATCAGCTGGTGCTGCTCAGCAGGAACAGCTCCACAGCCCAGTGTGATTCCAGTCAATATTGGCTGCTTGTAGTGAGCACAAGTCATCCCTGATCGGAAGTGTCTACAGAAGGAACGGCTCTTGCACAGAAAATAAACACCACCGAGCTGTGTCAGATATAGCTCCTGGATTATTTTGCTGACACTGTCAGAATTTTAGTAACTGAGAAGAAATCTCCATTGAGGAACATTTGCAGGGGGTTGGTTACACACTTCATGTGCAGGGAGGGGTGGGTGTCAGTTCTATTAGTCTGGAATAATGTGTTGTCAGGAGATATGAAGCTGGGATGCTGCTCAGACTGGCTCTGTGGATTCTGCTGCATGTCAGTAATACACTGTTCCGCATTCCACGTGCATTGTGTTCGGCTAAATAAGTGAGCCCTTAAGTTCATCACTGCTTCAGCTTTGTGCTGTCAGATTGGAATGAGGACACGCTCTGAATCTGTGTGACAGAGTGGGACTTGTTCCACCAGAGGCTTGTGTTAAAGGAGGAACACAGTTATTGTAGGATTGGAGACTTCTGTTTATTCCTGGCACTGATGACAGGAATGTAATCATAAAATTAGGAATTAGTGTGAGGAACAGTGACAGCATGCTGCCACCTTTGTTCGAAGTTGTATATCTAAAAGAGTCTGTGTACAGCATAAGGAGAAGAGGAAAATACAGTTTTCTACCAGAAGTGCTTCAGTACTTAATTTGATTTATAAATTATTTGGTAAGCATGGATGTGCAATGGCAAAGAACACTTTGAAACAAAAAGATTGTGAATGTTTTCTTTCACTTTGGGATCTGAACTCCTGAGATTCCCTATCTGGGACCTCAAGAATTCCTTGGACTATGCCATGCTTACCCCTTGGCAGCAGTAAGTGCAATTCCAGGGGGTATTTTAGTCCATAAAGTGCTATTGAACATTGATGGCGAGCTGTTCACATGGGCAAGTTTGTCTTGTTTGTGCCAAGATGGGCAGAGACGGTTTCAGAGCAGGGAGGAAAAGTGTCCCCAGTGTGTCTAAGATAACACTGCTGTGCACAGGGGGTCTGGGCTGAATCCCAAATGTGCTGAGGCCGACTCCTGTCCCTGTGCACGCCCCCATCTCCACCTTTCCAGGCTGCTTTTTGTCTTCCCTCCCACCTGGTTTGCTCATCTTGCTCCGGAGACGAGAGGAGGCATTTTACAGTGTTGGGTGGGGAGGTGGTGAGGTTGAGGCTCCAGTTCAGGTCTAGCTGAGTGAAGAGATGGTGCTAAACATAGTTCAGAATCATGTAAATGGGCAATTTGATGTGTGGGAGAGAAAGAGAATAACACACGGAGCAAAGGAAGGAAAGGCTGGCTCTCAGGAGGAGCCCAAGGGACTGTTATTCTTCAGAGAGTCCATCCAGGCGGGTGGTGATGGGGGGTCTCAAAGGCAGAGGTTAAAGGTGCCTCTGAAGGAGCTGTTGAGTTCCCTGTGAGAAGGGGGGTGGCCCCTTTGTGACGCTGCTCCCCGGGATAAATGATACCAGAGGGAAGCACAAAGGGAACTCTGCCCCTGGAGCTGGCAGAGGTGTGAGGTGGAGCCTGGTGGTGGGCAGCTGCACTCAGAGAAACTCTTGTGTATATTCTGCCATTTTAAGGGGGTAAGATTGCGGCTGATGCCTTTGAAACAGAGGAGGATTAGAGCAGAAGAGATAACGCATGCTTGGAATGCTCCCAATGTGTAACATATTGCACATGTATTATGTAGGCTTGGGAAATGATGTTTAAAGTAGCTGAGCCCACAGGCTACTTGGACAAAGCAAATATCAAGACCATTAAGTTCTCCTCTTGCTAAGTTTGACTTGTCCTTGTTATTAAGGTCATTTCAGTGCGTATTTTGATAACTGTGAGGTTCTTGTGTAACAACTTTGTGCTTCAAAATTTTTTTTTAATTCAGTTGGAAAACATTTTGTTAAATTTTTGTCAAGCTGTCAGTGAGGGCTTTGTTACATGCAGGAGTGATAGAGGAACACTTTCGAAAGTAATTTTTCTTCTTTTTCGCTCTTAGGTTGACAAATCAGGAGAAGCAGCTTTTCTGGTCATGCAGGTCAAGGAGAGAAAGGGAATGGTTCTTGGAGGGACTGCAGGTGTGGTGCTGGATTGGAGGAGGTTGAGAGCATGTTAGTCACTGCAGGGAGTGCACAGGGAGCATCAGTTCCATGTGTTTTTATAAGCCTGTTCCAATGTCAAACCCTGTCCTAAAAATGTGCTAAAATTGCCTGAGGGTGTTGACCCCTCAAGATGATCTCAGGGCCAAGGGAAGTTCAAGATTCCTGCTTAGAGAAACTCAGCATTTCAAAAGGGGATTTTGGGAGGGCTGGGGTAAAAAAAATCCATATGAAATACAGACTCATAGGTAACAATAACACATTAAAAGATGGTGATGTATGTAAGACACTGCTGCTGCCTAAACCCTCTATGTTTTAGCTTATTTATACCAACCTGTAGCAAAGCCGCCTTCTCTCTTTCTAACTAATTGCTTGCTTTAATCTCTTTCCAACTAGCCGTAGTTGGCGTTGGCAGTGTTAGCATGGTGTGGATGAACATCCTAAGGCCAGATGGAAAGATACCCAGGAGAGAAGGCTGAGGAGAAGCTGCCCACGAGCTCAGTGTAGGGAGCAGCGGCTCAGCTGCCCTCACCTCAGGCCAGACATCCTGAGCTGACTGCCTTGTTATCTCAGGTCTCTTGCCAAACTCATAGTGTTTCTATCAGATTTAGCCAGGTTCTCTTCCTCTGAACTCCTGAAGATGGGACAAGGAAAGAAAGTGGAAGGCAAGGAAATTCTGGACATCCCTACCCATCCGCACAGAGGCGCAGAGGATGTCTCTTCTGTATCAGTTTTGGAAGGGCAAAGTGTTGAGATTACATGCAAGAGTGATAAATATGACAGTGTCAAAAGCAAATGCAGTTAAAACAGCTTCTAAATAAGCCAGGAACAGTAGTGACTCAGCAGAGAGGGGCTATAAATACCGGAGCTGATGCAGCAGCTGCAGCTGAGGGGCCACCAGGGGAGAAGGGAGCTGAGAGGCTCTGGGATATACCGGGATCCACATGTGTTTTGAGAAGCTGTCAGAGAGAAGAGAACCAGAACTGGTAATTACAAGGTGCTCTCCAGATGCTTAGTCTAGAGTTAAATGGTTGATTTTCTTAGGTCCTCCCTTAGATGAAGAAAAAACCAGAAATGGTGACTCAGAGCTGTGCTTTGGTGGCAGGGGGAGCTTGTGCAGGTGTAGGGGCACTTCACCTGCTCTGGAGCAAGCACTCGCGTTGCTTTTGCTTCTGTATTCCCAGCACTATGGAGCGAGAGTTCACAGCAGTAAACAAACCCTTAGTTTAACAGGGTTTTAAAACAAAGTCTGTGTTAACTGGCTCTGTGTGGTGTTTTTGGGAGATACAGAAGCAGGGGAGCAGTGCCTACATGCTGCAGGTGGGGGGTGTGCATGGAAGTGGCATGGTCACACGTGACAATTCAGAAAGATTAAAGGCAAAATAGTATTCTCATGTGCTTTTGCTATTGAAGATTATCTGGTGATAAAGTCATGAGATGTTTATTTGTGGGGAGGTTTGTGTATGTAATTGCTTCTTTTTACACCTTGGACATCTGCAGCTGTGTATTTTTTAAATGACTGGTAGAAACCAGGGGCTGACAGGTCTGATTTTTAATTCCTTTCCACTCTCCCACTCCTGCAGGGCTGTGCCCACTGACATGCTTCCCTCTGCTGTCCCCATTTGCCAGAGTGATGCAGTGATTGGGTTTCTTGTGCTTCCATTTAGTCTTTGTTTTCAGTCCTTAGTTTAGGTAGAAATCCATGGCTTTATTTGGAACAGTCCCCATGTCCCCCCTGCTCTCCCTGTCCTCAAATGGGATGGCAGTGGTATGGTGAGGGTTGCCAGTGGCTCATTCCATCCTTCTGTCTCCTGTGTGTTTTGCTCGAGTCTGGATTTCAGGTGGGCGGGCAGTTCATTACTCTTTCTGCAGCATTTATGCAGATTGCAGTCTGAGCTTATTTTAGAAGAGCAAAAATCAGGAGCAATTAGCAATCTGCTCAGGAAGGAGCTAGGAAAGAGCAGACACCAGCTCTGTGACATGCAAAGGACTGGGCTCTTTGCTGAGCTCAGCCATTGTGTCCCCACAGTAGCCCATGGGCTCGTGGATGTACATCAGTGTGGCCTTTATGGGTAAGCACTCCTGCTGACAGCCAGCAGCTGGAATAAAGCCATTGCAGGTGATTAATATGGGAGTTCCTGCTGTGTTGTAGATGCAAGGTGCAAGGGCTCAGGTGAAGGCAGGGGAATGTGGCAGTAGTGCTGTACAGGAGAGGCAGACGTGTCCATAGCCCAGGGTTCAAGCATGGCTACCAAACCCCACAGGGAGCACAGGCTGCCCCAGGACATCCCACAGTGCCTCCTCACTCAGCACCCATGGGCAGCTGGGGTGGGTCAGTGGGGGCTCAGGTGGGTCAGGCCATGGCACATGCCAGCTGACCCTGTCGGAGAGATCTGAACAACTCAGTAACAGTTCACGTAAATAAACAAATGACAGTCTTTATTTGCTCACCCCACCAGGACCACACATTGCTTCGTTTTTTAAGTGACTGTTGTTAATCTGGCTGGTATCTCTGCCAAGCTGCAAGCCCTGTATTTTTGCCTTGTGTGAAGGGATGTGAATTCAAAGAATTGGAGAACTGTGCATATCAGAGTGGGAGCAGAAGGAGGGGATTTTTTTTTTTTTAAACCGGTGCCTTGACAGAAGGAATGCTGGAATGTTTACGTTTAACCCTTGTCTTCCTTACAGGTGTGACACAAGGCAAGCATGGCAGGAGAGTCCTGCAGGGACAGTGCTGCAGCAGCTCTGGCTCTGCATACCAAGGGAATCAAGTGAAATATTTGAGGGATTGTTTTCTGGAAGTGATGGACACCTGCAGTGACAGCTGATTTTAGCCAGAGCTGTAGCTGCGGGAGCTCTTTCTGTCCTGATGGTGCTTCAGGAAAAGCCATGCACGCTGGTGCGCATGGATTGCGTTTGCCTGCTGACTCGCTTCCCCTGGAGCTGCCCAAGTACCTTTAATGCCCTTTCTTATTTCTGGGTGGGAATTTAACACTTCTATACTACACCAGGCTATTTCTGTGTTTTCTTTGGTATTGTTTATCTATAACCATCTGGTTCTGCACCCACTAATAAAGGGGATGCTGGGGAAGATGGTGAGAGCAGACAATATGCTTTATGCTGATTTTCCCCTCCTTTAGAAGGCAGGAACATGATCACTTCATACTGAAGAAATGAAGCAAGCGAGGGCGATAATCTCTGCTTTGTGGGTGGCAGCTGCACAACCCAGTGATCCCAATGTGGAACATATTATTAGCCTCAAGCTAAGCTGTCTGCAGTCTGGAACTTGCTCCAGGTCTATAGTAAATGATGAATTCATGAGGAGGTTGTGAAGTCCTGGGCTGGGTCCTGTCTGGTATGGAAAGCCTTTTGGAGACAGTCTCTCCACAGCTATTAAGATTCTCTATTCCATGTTCGTTACCTTCTGAGTATCCACGTGGTCCTTCTGCACTGCAATAGTGAGATTCTGCAGGTCTTTATTCACCCTGAAACATCCCAAGACTGCTGGTGCTGCCTGAGGCTGCATTTGCAGCCATTGGGGAGGGTTGTGCTGGTTCTTGGGAAGGTGAAATTCCTCCCTACCTTTATGCTTCCTCTCTGCAAGTTCCAGGCTGGCTGGGTTTGGTGACAGATGATGTACTTTCCTTGGTCACGGCACAGCTTTCCCTTGCTATTCGATATTGTGCTTTTTCTGGGACAGGAGGAGGAGTGAAGAGCAGTGTCAGCCTTGGGCTGACGTTTTGCTGATCTGTGAGGCAGAGGCTCTGAAGGAAACAGCACCACTGATTCTCTAGCAGCAGCTGTGGCTTTCCTGGTCAGTGCTGATGAAGGCAGTGAGCAGAGCATCTGCACTTGTCTTTGGCTTGGTTCTTCGTGCTGAAATTGAAAAAGCACAGTGGAGGTAGTTAGCCAAGAGGACATGGAAGAACGGCATTTCTGGGTGATGAGGACATGCTCCAAATGAAGCATGATCAGGCTCCGGGAATGCTCAGGAGGTTTTGGTCTGGAGGCACAGTAGGGAACTGGATCAGACCCTGGAGGTGCACAGGAGGTTTTGGTCAGAGGCACAGTGTGAAGATGACTGTGCCAGGTACAGGCTTCAGGGAGCCAGTTACCATGATATTTTTAGGAACATTAAATCAAACGAATAAAAGAAATTGGGCAACTGCTGCTGTTGGACTTGCCGATTCCTACAGACTCCTCAGTTTGAGTCTACTGCTTTGGCATTAGTTTTTCTTGTTGTTTTGTGTCCCTCTTGGACTGGGAGCAGTTTGGCCTTGAAATGAAGTTCAGGCCCATCTCCACTGCAGAAAGGCAGAGTGGGAAACAGCAATGGCAGAGATGTCCAAGGAAATACTTGTTTTATCCTATCTGTAAAATTAGGCTAGTAATCCTTCCCTCTTTCTTGAAGATGTTGAGGCTTATATGATTACCATTTATAGGATACTTTGAGATGTGAGATGAAAAGTTCTTAAAGGAATTATCCTATATTTTTAATGCATGTAAAACATTACTCTGGAAGAGAATTAGTTCAGTGGATCCACGAATGCACAGATTTTTCAGGCCAGAAGGCACTGCTGGGTAATCTGATCTGACTTGTGTGTGTAATATTTGATCCTGTTAGGGCTGTACAGAGGTTGGGGAGCTTGCACAGATACATGGGGCTGGCTCTAGGAACTGTCTGCAAAGCTCAGCTCTCTTAATGATCTGTGAAATCTTTCCATGCCTGGATTAAGGAATGTGAGGTGCTGAAGTGAACCGTTTAATGATCTTTCCTTTATTCCATCTCAGTGGCTCAGGGCAGGATTCACATTCTTGTTCAGCTCTTTCTTTTCCAGTTTGAATGCATTCCCCTTTGCATCTTAATAGCCCCAAGCCCAGAGCTCCGGTTAAATCATTTCAGGGCTTTCAGTTCGTAAAAGACTTTCTCCAGCCGATCCCAGTGCCTCCCATGTGCTGTTTCCACTCTGGAGAGTGGACAGATGAAGGATCTGGAGCTCATGCCGGCTGGGCAGGAGGGCAGTCAGAAGGGCTGTTTTCTCTGGGGGAAAAAGTCACCATCTGTTTTTGTGAAGCTTCCTTTGCTCTTCTTAAATCATGAACAAACACAAGAGATCTGTTTAGGTCTTTCTTTTTAATGCTTTTTTGCATCCCTTGTATTCCTAACAGGCAAAAACAGAGGAGGCACAAACTCGGCAAAGGCAGCTGTTCTGCCTTCCCCCTTCTCTTCCTGTTCCTGCCTAGGAAGTGGTTGGGGACAGAGCTCTCTTGGGCAGAAATGCTCGCTGTGGGGCACGAGGGACTGGTAGAGGTAGGGATTCCCCAAAAGATGCAGGCAGCAGACAATTGCCAGGAATCTTGGAATGCTGGAGGTTTGGCGTGGACCTCTTTAAAGTTTGGCTTCTTTAAAATAACACCAAAAACCCCAAAACAAACAAACCCCAAATCCAAACCCCAAACGACAAAACCAACCCCAGCCCCTTGAAAGGCTTTTGTTAATGAGCATTTCTGAGGTCTCGCTCCACTTTCAGTCCTGTAAATTCTCCTTCCCATTGATCAGCGTGATCAGTGCAGGGCCACATAGCCCAGACAACAGGGTGTAGGGACAGTAAATGAGATTTACTCCCTCGGTGCTGCTCGCAGTCAGACAAAAGTGGCAGCAGATGTGACCAGTTCAGGCTGTGAATTACAAGTGGACAAGTCTGTTCCCAAGGAAACAGGGAGGTGCCAAGGGCTGTGGGAAAAGCAGCAGGAGGATGCTACAGCCGAGGCCAGGGGTTTCCTCCACACCCAGCCGCTCTCACTGGGGCCAGTGTCCACGTCCTTGTGCAGTGTCACTGCCAGGCCCATGTGCGCAGGGTGGGATGGGCACGGACCCCTCTGCTGACAGGAACCTTTAGCTGAAGCAGCCAAGGATGGGGTGAAGCAAAGAGCTGGAGTGGCTCTGGAACTTCCAGTGCTCCCTGGAGGGGGACACAGTGTGGAGCTGCGCTGTGCCTGTGCTTGCCATGTCCTGTGCCCTGCACCTTGCAGACAGGGGCTGTACCTGTGTGGCCATGGAGGGATCCAGGGTGAGGCACTGCCAGCAGGGTCGTCCCTGGATATAACCTGCTGTGCTGCTGGCTGGGCTCTGTGCCAGGCAGGAGAAAACATGAAAATACGCACTTCTGCTGCCTAAATTTAGCTCCCAAAGCTTATCTGGTCCCAGCGGCAACTTCTGTGGTAAACCACAGCTCCAAAGTGAGGATCAGCCACATCTCCAGCATCTGACAAGGACGTGGGTCAGTCCCTGCTACCAGGCTCCAGCTCTGCACATGCCTCTCTTCACAGAGAGAGGCTGGGAAAAGAACCGCTTTGGGTCAGTCTGGCTCATTTCTGTGTGTGATGCAGAGTGAGACAAACCAGCTCCCATGCCGAGTGCCAGGCAGCCCGGGAGCTACCCTGGGCTGAGGCAGCTCAGATACTGTGGCGGGACAGGGCAGAGCTCCCCTGAAGCACTGTGTGGTGGGAGCAGGTTTTCTCTCTTGATGCAAGTATTTATTTTGGCCAGGGCAGGCCCCCAGGCCATGTCCCCTCTGCCTGCCTGTGGGTCAGGCTGTGGGTGCCTGCTGGCCCTTGGGCATCGCTCCCAGCGGAGTGGGCACCCGCACCGAGCCCCTGGGTCTGCCCCACATCCTCATGCCAGGGCTCACTTTGCTTCTCCTTTGGTTCCTCCCTGCCTTTGCTCGTTTCCATTTCACCAGCCACATCTCCACTAACGGATACTCCACATCTCTGCTATCTGCTTGGGGGGCTGTAAAAAACGGGTGTAATTTAAGAGACTGGTTAAATGTGTCCTTGCTTCAGTTCCTTTGGGCTACATTCTATCTTCAGCAGCACTGGAGTGATCCTGGACTAATCCTGATGCTGGTTTTAGGTGGGCTACATCCAATGGGAAGTTTGGATTCAGACATGTGGACTTGGCTACTCTCCCCATCAGTTCTTCCTGTACCATCACCCTGCCTTTGACAGATGTGTGCATAGTGATCTTGACGGGACTGGGATTTTTCTTCAGTTGTTGGAAGATGAAGTATTAATGACTAAATTCTGCTCTGTTTTTCCTCTCTTCTGTAATAATGCTGAACATCTTGCCAAGTTCTTCAGAAAACAGTGTAGTCACCAGCGCATTGAATTCATTAGGGGCTGGCATGGAGACAACGGGAGAGCAGCTGACATAGAAACATTTGCAATACATTTTCTTGAGGACCAGTCTGCTTATGGATTAATCTCGGCTGAAATTGTCTTATTGGGAAAAGACGTTTTGACCCTGGAGTTCAGCTTTTTTTTTTTTCCTCCCAAGAAATAATTTCCCTTTGCTAATTTTTGTAGTCAGTGGACATTATGAAAGGAGCTTTTTGTGTGTGATAAAGTGTAGCAGGCAGGTAGCGTGAGCCACACTGCTCCTGCCATCCCTTCTGCTTTCCAGCCATTCCTCCTTTGGGTGAGGTTTTCTTCTGCAAGCAGGTTTGCCTTCTTAGTCTCAGAGAGGAAGGACCATGGCATCCCTGGACAACACTGGGTTCCATGCTGAGAGCATCTGGAGAGGCAGCTGCCCAGCTGCGGTCAGTGTTCCCAGAGCCAGGGAAGCTGTGATTGGCATTGATGCCTGGTCTGGGCACTCTCCTGGTCAGCTCTCTCTTCCCATCTGGCACACGTGATGTGTGGTTTGAAGTGCTGTTTCTGTTCTGAAATTGAACATAATTGCAACACACCATTATATCTGTTCTCAGTCTTGATCTGTGGGAAGTTTGGCCTTGAGGCTCAGCTGAAGTTAACAATAAACGCTGTTTGGATTCCTTTGGTTTGTTTTTTGGTTCCTTGTGTCCCAGGAGCACAGGCTATCATGCAGGCAGTGCTGCCTGTGGAAGGGAACTGGGTGCTCTGCTTCACCCAAAATGCTTGTTCCCTGCTGCCTCCTCACGAGCCAGGCTGGCCGCTTCCAGATCTGCATTCACCCCTTGGGGATGCTACCCCCAGGACAACCCTGTGCCCTGACCTGGGCCCCCTCCAGGGCAGGGGTTTCCCAGGAGAGAAGTCTCTGGGTCCAAGATACAATTTCTTACGCTTCCCTTCTCAGTAGATGCAGATGGAGATGTTGCCTCACAGCCCAGCAAGTTGCAGTGTGGGGTCTTGGTGTGGGTGCAAGGGAAAACTGGGGCTGTGCACGTGAAGTGCTGCTGGTTGGGCGCGGGCTGGGGATTAAAGACACACATGAAAAAAACCTGAAAAGTGCCAGTGCCACAGGAGTTGTTTTCATAATGAAGAGAAGTGTTTTCCTTTCTCTTTTCTTTTTTTTTTTTTTTTGAACTGGGAACGTCTCGTTTCAGATAAAAGGCTTGTCTTGTTCTTTGTTTTACCAGGAGCCATATCTCTTGTCTTTGTCTAGGCAGTGATGTTACTAATCACACGGAAGGAAGGAGAGGGGAGGCTTGTTGGCTCGCTTTGGGCTGTTTGCTTTCACTGCAGCTCCCCTCCAGCTGGCTCCACAGGGACCTGCGCAGCGGGACGGATGCTCCCTGCAGCTCCTTGGCTGTTCAAGCTCAGCAGTGTCACTGCTGGGACCTGACAAAGTCTTGCCTGGGTTCAGCCCTCACAAGGGGGACGGTCCTCTGGCAGCCCCATCCCTTGCATCCCTCTGCTGCTGCTCCCAGCCCCATGTCGGTGTGGGGGGCTTGCTGCGTACGGAAAGCAAAGCACCGTGCCAGAGGTGCCGGCAGCGGGAGCATCCCACGGACGTGTGCGGGCTCTCGAAACTCTGCCCTGCCAACGTCCCTTGCCTGCGGGGCTGAGCCCGGCTCCTTGGGATCGCACAGAGCTTCCGGCCGCTCTTGGGGCTGCGCTGGCAACACCCGCCCGTAGCAGGGGTTTTCCTGGTGGAACAGCCGGCTGGTGTTTCATGCTGGATCCAGGCTCCAGTTGCATTAGCTCCGTGTGTGTGTGAGAGCTCTCCCAAGGGACACGGTGTGTGCTGGTGAAACGCGGGATGACAAAGCACTGGAAAATACATCCGAGGTATTTCTGTTATGAAGAGGGCTGGACTTTTAGGGAAGGCAGCACATGGATACTCGGAAGGGGGCATAAAAACAATTGAGAGTTAAATGGCCTTGTTAGTGTATTTTGTATTTGTGTAAGAATTGGATCCTCCCTGAGTCCAGCTTACTGTGCTATATTTGCCATGTACTATTGGGTCTAATCCCAGTTGTGAGAAAATAATGGCTTTTGTTGCCAAGCATGTTTTCTCACTTGTCACAAATCAGTGGGGTGAAGCATATGTTAGAGGAGCGGCTGTCTCAGGCTGCCCGGCGGGAGGATCCGTGACAACACTGTTCTCCTGGACGCATAATTCAGATAATTCAGCGTCGTGAAGCAGCCAGCCCGGCCCAGCCGGGGGGTGGATGGGCTGCACCCGGAGCTCCGGGCTGGGGACTTGGCAGCAGGGCTTTGTCCTGCTCCCCGCCGGCAGGGGAGGAGCGGAGGCTCCGGCAGCTTTCATCCCAGCCCGTTGCTAGAGAAACCTCTGCTTTTGTCTGTCCCTGTCTGAGCAGCCAGAGCGTGCCTCTGGCCTGGCGGGACTGGGGAGGGGGTATTGTGCCAAACCCGACATCTCCTGGAGGAGGAGGAGGGTGCTCGCTTGCAGGGGCCCGGCTCCGGTCTGCAGCTGGCGGGGCACGGCTGTGCAGGGCTCCCAGCCGGCTCTGCTGGCTGGAGCATCCCCAATCCCCACGGCTTCAGGCTCCCCCGCGCTGGAGCACGCCTGGCTCCCGTGGCCTCTCGTGTCAATTTAGGCTCCAACCTTTGCGAGTTTTAACTATCCAGGATTTTCCACTGCCTGCTTTTCACTAGTGTTTGCCTGTGTAGAATTGGGTTTAATAACCCATCGTGAACCTCACATGTGTTGCCTATCCGTGAACTCTGCAGCATATCCTGATGCCAGTTGAGGAGCTTGGCCCTTACCAGCACCTGAGGTACAAAGTAATGGAGCCAGATGTTACTTGGAAGAGGGGGAGACTTGCAAAATAACTGCCGGGGAAGAGGATTGTCTCACCAGCTCCATTTACTGCCAGAGGATGAAATCCCAGCTACATTGAAGCTGGTGGGAATATTGCCACAGTCTCAGCTGGAGCTGGGATTTCAGCATGGTATTTGTGAATTCCTGGAAGTCAGAGATGCTGCTTCCCAGGAAGATATGTGAACTGTATGGAAACACAAAGAATAAGTGAATGATAATAATAATGACTACCACTGGTAAAAGTTGCGTTGATCTCATGGCATTTGTCTGCAGTTTAACTGTTACGTTTAAAAAATGAGACCATATGGAAAATAGCCTTCAGCGAGCTGAGAGTGGGACAGATTGGAGTAACGGCATGTTCATAATGACCTGGAGCTGAGTGTGTGGTCTTCAGCCTGACCTCTCCACATGAGCATGGTGTTTCCAGTATGAATGCTCAAGTTGGCCAGGGCTTGTCCTAGATAATTTTGCTCTTTGTCAAACCCAGTCTCATCTCTGGTCTCAGAGGCATGCTATTTGGATGTGTGTGAGTGTTCCTGGGCTCTGTGCATGCCTGCCAGCATTGCCCTTACTGTTGGGAATGGATGAGGTTAACAGCCAAGGAGAGGAAGAAATGAAGCTTACCCTGGTCCACTGGCCAAGATGCCAGATCGACCAAAAGAGCACTTTTCTGGTGTCTTGTGAGGGTTTGGGGAGTTGCCTTCCATTCACTCTTTCCCTGGCACACTGGTGAGTGTGTGTTTCCAACCCAGTGCCGAGCTCCCTCAGGCAGGGAGTTTGCCTTGCCCTGGTGGTGATCATAGAATTCCAGAGTTTCCGAAGGTTTGTGTTTCCAATGGAAGTGCCCCTGAGAATAGGTTCTTCTTGGGGCCCAGTGTGAGGCCTGTTGACATGCTGCCCAGGCTGACCCAGAATCTTACTGATTTTTCCAATTTCTCACCTGATTTCCTTTGTATCAAATTTACATCTCCGTATCTTATGCTGATATTCTTTCTTTAGTTGTAAATTGCTCCATTCTTGGGTCTTCTTCCCAACAGACAGCACCTCTGTTTGCTCCCTGTTGTTTTCCCGAGTTGTCTTTTGAATAGCTCTGGCAAGTTTTGGGGTGATTTTTTAAAACTTTTTTTTCTTTTTTGATTTTTTTCCCCCCAATTTTTAAAATGTTTCCATTCATTTATAAGCCTGCCAAAGGCTGAATGTAAATCGTGTCTGTCTCTCTCACTTGGGTACCAGTTGGCTTCTGGCGGTGGGAAGGGGTCTGCGGTGGGTTCATCCCCCCTCGGGCATGTCAGCCCGTGCTCTGTCACAGGCCTGGCTGTGGCCATCACACTCGGTTCCTTCTGCGTCCCCTCTGGCACTCGGAAGCCTTTTGCCAGGTTTCAGAGGGGTGGGAGCATTCTTGGGGGTCTTTGACTGATGAGGGGTTTTGCCCTACCTCTGCAGCCTGGAAATGTGAATGGTGCCAGCATCTCACGTGGCCTGAGGATAATGAGCAGTCGTGGGTGTGATATGGGCTGATTGGTTTGGAAATATGACAAAAACCGAATCCCCAGATGTTCTGATACAGATGTTCCCTCTCTCATCTGGGTTAGCAGTTCCGCAGCCCACATTGACTGTTGCTGCTCTCCTTGGTTTGCAAGGAATTTTGTTTTCTCCAGCGTCCCTGTCACTGTTGCAGAAGCGCTGAGGAAATCAGATTTCCTGCATTTTCTACCCCTGATTCTGCATTTTAAATAACAGGACTGTTCACAGTGGCAACTCCTTCTTATGAGACAAAGGTAAGGTTTTGGGGTTGGGTGCTGAAGAGAGATTATCTAATGTGGAAAACATAATTGGCACTTGGTTGAAGGTTGGAATTCCAGGCCTGTGAATTCCCCCACAATGGACAGCATGGATGTAGCATGGCTGCAGGAGCTGTTGGAGCGCTGACTCCCAGGGACCCTTGGAGCACTGAGCGATGTCCTTCTCTCTGCTACCACGTCTGTCTTTGCATTGATGATGCCAGCAGCTTTTCATTTTGTTTTCTACACAAACCCTTCCCATTTAGCATGCAGCAGCAGCCCTTGGGGTCAGTGGCCATCTCCAGTGTAGGTGTGATGGCTTGTCACTGGGTGGCTTTAGGGTCACGGCTGGCAGCTCCCTGTGCCTGCAGAGCCTGTCCTTTGCCTCCGCAGGCTGGGCTGGCACTGACCTGGCTGAACTCCTGCAAGAAAACTTAGAAGTGTCAAATGAACACGTTACAGGCATAGGAAAAACAAAGAAATTCTGTTGACAAAGGTCAAAGTGTGCCAGGGACAGAGAGAGCTGAACTCCAGCAAACTGGGGAGAGAGAGAGAATAAAGACTGAGGCACTCTGATACCAGTTGTTGTGAGACCTCGTTTGCAATTTAGTTTCCTTTTCTGCATTCTTTTAGCAGAAAATTTAACATTTGAAGGTATCTGTAGCATTCTCTATGGAGTGGAATTATCCTTCATTTTGGAGTTTCTGCAGCTTGCTGTGCGTGAGGGCTCGTGTCTGTATGTCTGTGTGCAGCAGATGCCCAGAGTCCCAGGGAAACCCCTGTCTGGACAGAGGCAGCAGCTGTGCTGAGCATCCCTGCTGTGCCTCACCCTTCCTCTTCTGCCAGGGGCCTTGGCCCTGCTGGCTCCTGTGTCAGCATCCTCGTGGCTGCAGATGGGATGGATGTAGGTTAGAAATGAGCTGGAGTGCTCGGGCTGCTGCAGGGGTGGTGACATGGTTCTCCAGGCAGCCTTCAGGAACAGCAAAGGGCTTTGCCAGTGGACAAGTGCTGTGTGTTGAGTCCCTCCTCACAGCTGTGTGTGAGCCTCAGAGATGTTTTTTGAACAATTGTGCTATCCTCTCATGGTGTATTTAGGACATAAAGAAGGTGCCCAGTCACCCATGTAAGGTGACTGATTAACTTTGGAGCATTTAGTATTTCTTGTTTCTGGGGAGTTTTGTCTTTAGGTGACCTTCATGCAGCCTCCAAGTCCCACTGGCACTGTTAAATGACCAGTGATGAGTTAACCTGCCAGACTGCCAGACCTGAGACTCTCATGTGAATTGTTATATGAAGAAATGTTGAAAAATACCAGATTGAAATTGTCCATAAATCTTTTGTGATTTCAGTCACTGCTTTGCATCATCATTGCTTCATCATTTATTAATTCAGTATCCAGCATGGAGTGATGATTGTCTGGACAGGATCTTGCTGTAGTGGTGAGGCTGTGGGACAGCCCGGTGCTGGCAGGGACTGGCAGGGCCAGCCTGCCTTGTGTACATGTATGTAATGCACAGGTACTGAAGATTGTTCCAGGCATTGGAATGACACCTCTCTATTGTCTCTGTTCGTGTCACTGAGTGCCCCAGTGACCATGCAGCCATTTCAGGCAGTGCAGGCATTTGTAGTTTGCTGGGGCTCTTGTTGGTCTGTTTGTCATCCTACTACTCTGAACTTGCAGGAGGAACCAAGGATGACCTCTAAGCATCTTGCCAAAGAAGGATTTTGTGACTTCCTTCTCAGTACAGGCTAAGCCCTGTCACACAGGCAGCAACAGCTTGACATGCTGCAGTTCTGCAGCAGCACTTTGGGGAAGTCCAGCTCCTGCTGCAGCAGAACATCCAGGCAGAGTCATCCAAGTACTCCAGGGTTTTGGCCACTGATTGGGAAAGGAAAGAACAGTGTTGGCTCAGAAGAGAGAGAATTGAGTTGGTTGTGGTGCGGTTACTGTGGCAGTGAACTGGCCCATCATGAGGCCAGGGAGGGAGGGAGGGATGGGGGCTCCCCAGGGTGTCAGTGGGCTGCCCTGTGCTGCCCCTGCCCCCTCGAGCCCGGGGGTGCTCCACGGCGAGGGGGGCAGGTGTGATGCTGTGCTCCTGCTGCCAGACTTCCCCGCTGGCTTTTGGCTGGGGCTGCTCTGCAAATATTGGGGTCCACCAGCAACAGGTGAGCAAAGTGAGAAAACCAGACCTACTTACAAACCTTAGGGAAAGACAAGGGACGTGTTGTGTGTTGTGGATTGTTTATACAACAGCATTAAAGAGGCTGTTTCTGTAGGTAGATTAAAATGGCCACAAGTGCCATTGCTGCTCTGGGCACTGTCAACAGGGGAAGAAATTGAAGGGTCTCAAGGTGAGCACATGCAGGAGCTGCCTCACCTCAGATGTGCTCACCTGCCTTCTGCCAGGGGATGTGTGGCAGTGGGTAGCTGAGGGCTGCTCTCCCCGTGGGCTCTGGGAACAGTCAGGCAGCACATGGACCCATTCCATTAGCTGACCCCTGCCATTCCAACTCCTCTGATCCCTCTGCCGTGCAGCTGTCCCCCGAAGCCAGCTCAGCCCAATTGTTCTCGCTTTGAATAGATTTTCCTACCGTCTAGTCTCATTTTTCCTCTCCTTTCAGTTCTGCACACGCCCTCCTGCGGGGCTCCCCGTCCCTCCGGGCAGAGCTCAGCTGCTGCTCCAAGGACAGCGAGCGGCTCCTGCACAGGCGTCCTGGCCAGGTGCACTTCACAGAGCTGCAGAAACCCTGCCCGGGGTTGGGAAAGGTTGGGAAGAGTTGGGGAGGTGTATTTCCATCACATCCTGTGCCACAGGTGCTGTTTTGCTTCTCTTGCAGGCAGGGCAAGGGGTCTGGCTGCGCCCGTGAGCAGCGCTCCCTTCCCCACTGCCTGCCTGTCCTGTGGGATCAGACCTGTGTGGGGGATTTGCACCAGGGTAGTGGGTTCTGGCAGTGCCAGGGGAGGGGCAGCACTGGAGACCAGCTCTGTCTGTTGTTCCTGCAGTGCCTGTTCCCTGCAGGACACAGCAGGGACCCAGGATGCTGCAGGAGACACCAGCTGCCCAAGGAGCCCATCCCCACACTCCACAGGTACCTCCAGGCACTGCTGAGCCCACTCTGGGAAAGGTCGTGGGGGGCTGCAGTGTGTCTGTCCTGGTGTCTGAAGGTTCTTATGGGAAAGCAAATAAACCTGGAATACATGAAACCTTTTGTGTTTTTGAGCTGGGATTTGGAGGGTGTGAAAGACTTTTTAAGCCTTTGAGCCAAAGCCAGGTTGGATTTGTTGGTAAACCCGCAGTGCAGAGGGATGGGGTGGGAGGAAGGTGAATGGCAGTACCAGCTTCCTTAACATCAGTGCTGGCCATCCTGGATGTATTCACATGGACATTCATCAAGAAATAATATATTTATATGAAAATAGTATGTGATTTCACGTAGTACCAGATAGATAGAAGTATCATTTTCTGGTTTCAAAAGGCAATTGAAAGCTCTGAGGTTGGTCTCCGTGTTCTAAGACCATTTGTTTTGACGAAGAATAAGGTTTAACGTGAGGCTGGTCGGCGGCATTGTTCTGCTGTCTCTTGGGATGCAGATCCATTGGCCTCATCAAGCCCTGAATTCACCCCAGTGCTTGGGAGGAGCTCCAGCAGAGCTGTGCTGTTTGCCCTGGGACATGGAAGGAAAACCTTCATGGCCAGTGTCTGTTGCTTACGTCTTTTGTCCTTTCTCCTGTCTTGTGTGCCTGCAGAAATCCGAACGCAGCTGGTGGAGCAGTTCAAATGCCTGGAGCAGCAGTCGGAGTCGCGCCTGCAGCTGCTGCAGGACCTGCAGGAGTTCTTCCGCAGGAAGGCCGAGATCGAGCTGGAGTACTCCCGGAGCCTGGAGAAGCTGGCTGAGCGCTTCTCCTCCAAGATCCGCAGCTCCAGAGAGCACCAGTTCAAGTAAGTGGGTGTTCCCAGGGGCAAACTGGTGCAGAATGATGGGCACAGGCTGCTGTGAGCACTGGAGGCTGGTTTGTAGCTGCACAGTCCCAAAGTGGAGTAAAGTCCATCATGTCAGCGGTGACCTAGTGTGTCCCTTCCCTGTGTGGGGCTCACAGAAGAAACTGGACTTGTCTCTTTCCAATACTTCTACCACCGCATCACTGACCCGTGCTGCGTGAATTACAGTGACTGCAACTTCTTGAACAATACAATAAAAATAGGAATCAGGGACAGGAAGGAGTCAAACCCCTGGATTTTTTGAAGGGTCTTGAATTCAGCCACTGATTTGATTGTGCAAATAGTGGTGGGCTTGGTCTATACCCCTGGTTTCTGTGTGTAGCCCAGTCCGCAGCTGTCCACGTGCTGCGTGTTTCGTGCAGGCTCACTGGCAGGCTCAGGCTTGGAAGCAGTTTCTGGAAATGGAATTTACTGCAGTTTATTTGCAATAAAGTATGTGTTTTTTCTGTGCTTAGCCATACGGTGCTGGAGGCAGGCAGATCCTTAGTGGAAATATTGTGAAACAAAGCTCTGAAGTAGGAAGTATGAACTGGGTCCTGGGATTGTGTGAGAATCAAACCAGTGATGCAATTGTGAAATCCATGAATATGTAAATATGTGTTTTCAAAAGCAGCTTCTTTTCAGTTTAACCACATTTGTGAGCTTGGCTAAAACAGAAAATATCTGAAAAAACTAGAAAGAAAAACAAACTTGACTTAGAATTTCAGTTTGTGACTGCTCTGTGGTGAGGGTGCTGGCTTGTGCTATTCTCCTGGCTGGTGACCTCAAGGCTCTGTGAAGGCCACTGCCCCATTGCTGCTGGGGGCTGGTCCCTGCTCCCCGCATGCCCGTGTGTGTGCTGGGCCAGAGGTGTCCGGCTGGGCTCTGTGAGGCGATGCTTGGTGCTTGTGCTGGGTGTCAGCAGCTGCTGGGGGCTGTTGTGTCCCTTGCCACAGCCAGCTCTCCTGGTGGTGTCGGGGGCACGGGGTCTCACTGGGCAGCACGAGCGGTGCCGTGGATGTGCCCGGCGGGAGCTGTGCCCAGTGGGAGCTGTGCCCGGCGCCCGGCAGGATGTGTGCCTGGCAGGATATGTGTCCCAGGGCCATGCAGCAGCGCCATGGAGCTAAGTGCTGGTCTTGGCTGCTCCCCTTGCAGCACCTCAGCTTGAGGTCTCCACCTTTGCCTCCCCGGGCCACAGGGTTTGTCCCTGTCTCTTCTTCTGCCAGCGGTATCTGCGAAAGAGTCTCTCAGCTGGAATTGTGCCTTTTGTTCCAGATGAAACTCATGTTGTTCAGGTCAGTGGCCAAAGACTGCAGCTGCTGTTCAGTGCCTTTCACAGACAGCCTGGGGTTTGCCTGCTTGCTGCCCTTCTCCTCGCCAGCCCCCGACTCTTCACAGTCTGTTTCTTCCTCTGACCCCTGGTGATTTTTTTTCCCTTTTCAGCTGCAAGAGCAGTACTAAACGTTACTAAATCCTATTTATTCCATATTACTAAATCCCATTTAATCTGTTTACTCCGTCTCTCCAGTGTGTGGCTTTAATGCTGTGTTATGCCAAGCTCTGCTGATGATGAGTTGCTGTTCAGATCCTCTCTGTCCTTTTGGCGTCTGACTGTTGCATGTTGGTTGTGTGGTGCTGGGTGCTGCAATGTGCACCAAGGAGTTGGAAGGAATTGGCCAGTAAGGAGCTCTGGTTCAGAGATGGAGCCCACAAAGGTTCAGGGGGTGTCTGGCCTCACCCATTAGCTCAGAGCAGTATTAGGGCTCTCCATTGCTTACAGTTCTGGGAGCTGCTGCTGTGCCGTGTCCACAGGTGACAGTGGCTCTCCACCGTTACAAAACACCTGGGCACAAGTGCTGATGGTGGTGGTGTTAATCCGGTCAGCTTCATTTCAGTGCTCGCTCCTGCTGAGTCCTCACTGTTGGTTCCATGTCCAGAGACTCCCTTAATACATCTTATTCTTCCAGACTGCTCTGTACCTGCCCTTACCAGGCTCATCTGCATCCCTTCCCCAGCTGCTCATGTGTGTCGTTATTCTGATGAGGCTGTGACACGCTGAGGATTTACGGTCCCTTCAGCGCTCCTTTGTCCCCGTGGAGCCATGTGCAGCGGGCTGTGCCCAGCCCTGGATCTGACAATGGCTGTGGTGCCATGGCTCGGGGTGGTTCCAGGTCTGCAGACTCATCCCAGTTTCTGTACGCGGTTGTTCTGTCTGTGTGTGCCTGCAGAGGTGTCTGGATCCTCCGTGCTGTCCTCTCCAGCACACCTGAGTGTGTTCATGTTGTGCACAGACCCTTGGAGGAAATGCTGGATGCAGAGCCCTTTCATGAGCACTTTGTAGTGGACTAAAGCCAGCACAATGTATTGGGTGGCAAAAGACCCTTCTGCAGTGGAGTGACAGCCATACTCATAGCGTGAGTGGAAAGAATGAGCAAAACTCTCTCCCTTTCCAGGGATGTCTCTTCTCCTGTGCCATCTTCCAGAGCACCCAGTTTGGGAAGGGGCTGGCTGGGGGTTTGGTGTGGTACGGGTGCTTGTGTGCCACTGGACATCCCTGCATGGCAGTGCTGGTACAGCTGGAAGAAGAGATCACGCTGCGAATGCCAGTGGCTGTGTGCAGGGGAGGGAGGCGATGTGCTGACATCACTCGTTTGAAAATGTGCCTTTTTGATGTGTTCACCTGACCTTTTTGATTCTGTTTCCACAATTCTCTAGGAAAGATCAGCACCTCCTTTCCCCTGTGAACTGCTGGTACCTGGTTCTGACGCAGACCCGTCGGGAGAGCCGAGACCACGCCACCCTGAATGACATCTTCATGAACAATGTCATCGTCCGGCTGTCGCAGATCAGTGAGGATGTCATCAGGCTCTTTAAAAAGGTAACCTGGGCAGCCTTGCTTCATGAGCGTCCATCTTGGCATTTTAGTCTAAAATAGAGTTGTCATAAACGTTGCAGAGCAAATCTTGCAAGGGATTATCACTAAAAGTCTTTCCAGGTAATGTTTATTCCAGAGTTTTAAAAAAACTGAGATCTAGACCTGTCAAGTCTAGAGTATGAGGTGTGACCTGGTGCTCAAAGTGTCAGTGCCAGAGAAATGAGAGGTGGAAACGTGAGGATTTTTTTGAAGACTCTTGGAGGGCTTCAGAGAACAGGTCAGAACAGGCTTGTTGGGTGGAACCTTGCTCAAGAGCAGGATGACAGCTATGAGGCAGGTACAAGAAAGTCAGTGTGGCTTCCTGAAGGGAAAAATCATGCCTCAGAAATTCGGTGGAGGTATTTCCAGGAGCCAGAGATCATGTCACTAGCTGGTGCAGGGCCTTCACTGGAAAAGGGCCTTAGCTGAAATTCTTGAAGAGCTGTTGAAGAGAGGGGTTGTTTTCTGGATTAATGACTCGTTAAAAGACAGGAAAAAAGGGAAGGAGAGTTCCAATGCAGTTCCTAATAAATTATTTGGAAAAAGCCTGAATAGTAAGATGACAAAATCTACTGATGATACAGAATTATTAATGATAACCAAATCAAAAAGGAGCATCAAAGACTTCTGAGAATCACGCAGTCAGGTGGACCAGGACTGTTCATTGAAAGTGAGGAGTGTGGTAAGAGCATGAAGAGTCCCAGCAGTGGGTAGGCTCTGTGGCCTTGTTTCATCAAGGGCAGCTGGGGACTGTAGTGAGGGAACAGGGTGAGCCACAGGGCATCTGCCTCTCCAACAGGAGAAGGCTGATAATCAGGGCTTATCTTGAAATTTCAGCCTGACTGGAGAATAAATTGAATGTGATATTTTTATGGCCGGTTTCCTCTGGTTTATAGGTCTGACCTAGAAATTAAACTTCAAGGTCAGGTTTGGGTTGGCTGATTTGATATGGGATATCATCCCTTTTCCTGTTCTCCTGGCCTCCAGAAGTGGAGACGTTTGGTATATGTCCATTAGTCCAGTTCTGTCTCAAAATCTTCCTTCCATTTGCATTTTGCTCTGAACCTGTTTTTGAGATTTATATTTAAATTATTCTGCTTTCCCTGCCTATGTCTGTGAATGGTGTGTCTCATTTGGAAACACAGGACAAATTAAGTCAGCTTGCAAACAAGGACATATATTGAGTGTTTTGAGTGTTCTCTTGTCATCTTTCAATCTTCAGCCAGGACAAGGTGATGAAGTATTTCATCCACTCAGCAGAATTATTTCTTTGTGTTTGGTTTTCTTCCATCTCCCCTCATTTTTGAACTTAAATTTCAACTTCTAAGGCTCAACATTTACATTTGATAGCAATGGTTGCTCCTTGTTTCTCCCTCCTCCATCTTCTACCAGGAGAGCTGGCGTGACTCTCTCTGCAGCCTGCCAGAGCCAGCACCTGCTTTGCATCCAAAGGAGCCTTTACAGTTGTGGTCATCTGTGATTTCACTGCTTTTGTCCCTTGGACTTACCTGTCTCTGGAAATAATGTGCAGCTAAATCAGGAAAAAGACTTATTTTGTGTCAGCATTTCCCTTTCATGTGGACAGAGAGGCTGCCACTTTTGGGCATATTCAGGTTATTTATTTTTCTCAACCTATGGCACGCCTTGTCTGAAGGGATCTGAGGCTGCACTTGCGCTTCGCAGCAGTGTTCAGTGGGAGCCCTGGGCACCTGTGTGGGAATAGGAGCGCACTGGTGAATGGATTTTGAAGATCCAGCCTTGCAGCATATGAGGCTGCTCGGAGGAGAGATCTTTTCCTGTTATGTCCAGTGTGGTTTTGAGTGTGGTGGGTAAAGTGCTCGAAGCACTCCTCCAGGGGAGCCAGGCTGTGCGGGGCTGCTGGCAGAGAACCCGGCTCAGGAAGGGTTAAAGCACCCGCAGTTGTGGTTCAGCTGCTGGCTGTGCTGGAGATTGCTCTTTGATGGTAAATTAGGGTAACATTTTTTTCCAGAAATGTCACTTTTAATTCTTCCCATCTAGAATTTATTAATGGCCCGTGACATGCTGTGGGGATGTGAGGAACCAGGAGGTTTTGTGTTTCCTGCGTTCATTATGTAAATGTAAACAGTCCCGGCAAAGCAGCAGGGAGGGCTCGCTGGGGTACAGGCTGAGTGTAGCTAAGGAGCAATTGCTCAGCAAGTGGTAATTTGCCTAGAAAGATGTGGGGTGCTGAGCTGGGGTGCTGAGCTGTCGCTCCCTCGGCTTCCCTGGATGAGCTTGGCAGCGGTGGGGTCACCCATCGCTAAACCGGGGCGCTGCGGTTTGTTCCTCTCCGCCCGAGTGTTCTGCCCCCCCGCTGACCGGCAGCAGCGGCTCCAGCGCGCCTCTTCTCGTGTCCGGCTGGGAACCCTTCCAACCCAAACCATTCTGTGATTCTGTGAGGAAAGCAGAAGGAGAAAACTCAGTTGGGCAAATTTCCCTGGAGCTTCCAGTGCGAGTCACGTTCCCGATGCAGGAGGAGATGATCAAGGCGAGTGTGTTGACATTGCTAATAGCAGCAATAAATGGAGATGCCGAGATGTGTCCCTGCGGAGATCTGGCTCGCTCTGCTGTCAGGGCGAGTCTCTGTCACCATGAAATCTCACAGCGTGTCCTGGCAGAGTCAAACCCAGGCTGAGGGACCCATTGCCAGGCAGGTGTTTGCTCCACCCTAACCTTCTCCTATGGCAGAAGGAAGGAAGTTTGATGCTTCTTCCAGGTATGGAATACAGGAAATTACACATTTGAGACAGAGCATTGCTGTGTCCAAAATAAGGGTGCTGGGTTATTCCCCAGTATGGGATTTAATTATGTGACAGTGAATTTAATTACGCCCTGTGCTGCGTTGTCCTGGGTGGAGGTTGGATGAAGAAGCAGTGTCTGGATGGGAGCTCTTGTCTTTGTCTTTAGAATAAGCATTCTCCATGCTGCTCTTCCCCTTACTTTGTCGGCAGTGGCAGGAATTTTAATAAATTGGTAACTGGAAGCCATTGCTGTCTAAGTGAGCAGCTGTGGGTTTTAGGAGGAATGGGAGGCATAAAGGAAGCAGCTGAATTGTAGTTTGGCTTTTGTGGATGGTCCCAGGGAACTGGAATGACGTTTTGGTGTTGTCTCCCATTAGCACACAAATAAAATTTCTCTGTTGGAGAAAGGGAAGGCAGCAGACTTGGAGGAGAGGCAAGTCCTTCAGCTGCTCACTTGCCTGTGCTTGAAAGAGGCTCCAGCATCCTCACTCTGGACACTGCCCTCTTGGTTGCTGGGAGACTCCCGACGATGCCGCAGACCCGTTGGTTTCCTGCAGCAGGTGTTGGGTTATAGTGTCTGTAAGCAAATGGCTCTTTAACTGTGGTCCCCGCCTGTGGTCTCCTGTGCAGGTGCAGCTCATGGAACAACACACTGAGCCGATTTGTGTTGCTCTATTTTGGAGTCTAAAATTGGGTTTGAAAATTACAGCTTTGTGTCCTTGCCCTGCACCACACAGGAAATCCAGGGCAGAGGCAGGAGCTGCAGCTGAACCTGGGCCATCGTGGCTTCTGCCACCAGCCTATCCTGTCCTCCTCCACAGGCTTTTGGGAAGCCTCGGTTTGGGAGCAGCCTGTGACTTGTGGCAGCAGGGATGGCTGAAGGGGCTACATGTGACTTGGCTCCTGCAGGCTCTGGGCTCTGAGACCCCCATTTGTAGACCTTGACCAAAATAACTCATATTAGAATCACAGAATTGTTTAGGTCAGAAAAACCCTCTGAGGCCATCGAGTCCAACCATTCCCCCAGCACTGCCAAGGCCACCACTAACCCATGTCCCCAAGTGCCACATCCACACAGCTTTTAAATTCCTCCAGGAATGGGGAAGAAATTTTTCCTAATATTCAACCTAAATCTCCCTGTCACAACTTGAGGCCGATTCCTCTTGTCCTGTCCCTTGTTCCCTGGGAGCAGAACCTGACCCTCACTTGGCTGCACTCTCCTGTCAGGGAGTTGTAGAGAGTGAGAAGGTCCCCGAACATCTTTGGGCTGTCAGGGGGGATGCACACCTATCATGGCTCTGTTGGGAATTAGCAAGCCCCAGTGAGATTTTTGAGAGCAATGGTGACAATCAGTGTTGGTGGGCAGGGGACAGGGACTGGGATCAAGTCCACATGAGGGTTCCTGGCAGCTATGGGCCTCAACTGAGCACCTTCTGGTCATTGGCGTCATCCGGGCACCTTGTACCCATGGGAGTGGGACCAGTGGGCGTCAGTCGGGCCTCTGAGGATGGGACTGTCCCAGGTACCCTGACAATAACTCACAGACACACTGTGGTTACTGGGTGGGACTTCTACCCTTTAGACTCCTTGCCTCAGGCTTTGCTTCAATTCTAACTTCTCATAATCCAGACTAAACTTTCAAAGTATGTAGGTTGTCCCATTGGCTGGAATTAGGGGACCTTTCCATGTCTTGGGGCTTCTCTCGCCAACCAGCCTGATGGAATGTTGTTTTCCCTGCCCACGTGCACAAAGCTTCCTGGAGTTATTTAAGGAAATCTGGAAGAAACTGCTCAGTTTTGTTTTGATTTGGTTTAGGAGAGGGAGGACGGGGTGTCTATACTTAGTTTAAACACATCTTTAAGCTATAATAAGTGTTTCCTAGCCAGGAAGATTCCATGGAGAGATTTGTGGTGTAATTACAGGGAGGCAGGAAAGCAGTGCAAGCACATCCCAGCACCTCCAGCCACTGGGTTGAGTAGGAGTTGGCTTGATCTGCAGCCAAGCTCCAGTGTTGGGCAGCTCCCCATGCTGTGGCCTCTCCATGAAGGGCTGTGTCCATGCTGTAGGAGGCTGGTGACTGGATCTGCCTCATCCTGCCTGGCAAGGAAAGGGAAAACACAGGCTGATAATGGGATTTCAGCAGACAGGAGGATGCCAAGACTTCCTCACTGGCAGTGAGTGTCTCCTCAGTTGGCTGAACTTTGGCTGCTGCTGTTGTGAAACTGGAAACTGTATTATATAACTGTGGTGTAGCTATTTTGTAAAGTCCTTTTTTCAGAGATGCTTTGGTTCACTTGAATCAGAATAGTGAAAATACTCAGAATACTGAGGAGAAGCTGGGAGGGTGGGTCATGGCCAAGGGAAACAAACCTGGGATGCCAGTGCTGGGAAGCCCTGATAATCTTTGCTCTGAAATACCAGTGTTGGCTGGAAATGGCAAGTCCAGGAGCAGGTGTGTTTAATGAGCGTTTCAGATCGAGACAGATTGACAGGTGATGCTGTGGGACTGGAGAATGCCAGTCTAGGGAACTGCATACCCACAAATGGCTATTGGATGATGTACACCCTGGCAGTCTCGAAGTGAGTCTCTGCCAGTCCCCAGACTGGGGGAGGGTGTTATGTGTTAGACCCAAACGGGGAGTTGACTGGGCTGGGGAAGAATTCTACCAGTGGAAGGGCAAAGCAGTATCACCTGTAATTTTAGATTCATCTGTTTTGCAGGATAAATAAGTTAAATTATGTGAAATTCCTCCTCATGGTCTCTGAAACTCAGGCGCGGTGATCCATGGGCAAACATCAAACTCAAAGGAATATGTAGCAGTTCTGAAACTGCATGAGACTTTGCTGCACTGTATATTCACATTTATAATCCCTCCGAAATGTATTTTCATTTCAGAACTGCATGTTTTGAGCATAACAGTCTCAACTCTCCTTGCTTTTGTCTTGCAGAGCAAGGAGATTGGCCTCCAGATGCATGAAGAGCTCCTGAAAGTCACCAATGAGCTCTACACGGTGAGCAGTGAGCCGATCCCACCCTTCCTGGCCGGCAGCGTAGGGAGCACAGGCGTTTGTTAGGGCAAATCTGAGGGGGCGCTGTCCTGGCTGTCCTGCAGCATGGCCCGTTCCTTCCCCTGCATCCTGTAGGAGAGCCTCACTCCTCACTGGGGGGGATGGCAGTGGTGGAGGATTTCCCAGCAGTCCAAGGCCAAGGGCTGGGTCACAGTGCCCGGCTGCTTCCCTTGGGCACAGCTGGGGATGTTTGGGCGTGATCCAGTGTGATCCCTGTGTCCGTAATGCTCTCACCTGCCCCGCGTTGCCTTTTGGCCCCGCTCATCACTCGGTTGGTGATTTCCAGGCGCCAGTGGCTCTGAGCTGGCTGTGCTTGTTTGTTGGTCACCTCCCTGCTCCTGTGAGCCCGTGACCACCTGCTGGGGAATGCAGAAAACTTCTAGCTTGTAGATGCTCAGCTCTGTCTTGTGCCCTGAGGAGCACTTTGGCTGCAGAGCTGTCTGTGCCTCCCGGTGAGATCAGGCACTGTTAGTCAGGATGTGGCTCTTCAAGCAGGTTTTCATAGCAGGGTAGTAAAAGTCTTTGTGTTGCTTGTGGCTCTTGCCCTGTAGCAATTGTTTTTTAAAGAATTTATTTTATTTGTGGTTTAGGAGCAACAAAACCATATAAAGCCTGCGTTTTGTTGGAAAATTGAGCTAATATATTCGCTTTCTTTGGTTGTATCTGTTACTGGTACATAAATAATACTGCAGTAGGTTTATTCCTAAACAATCATTCTATTTCATCTTTTTGAAAAACAGGCCTAAGCAACAGAGTGTGAATGATTGCACTTGAAATTTCTGCCATAAATCTTCTCTTAACAGGTTTGTTCCTGCACTGGCTGTTGAAGGATTTGCTAGTTGTGAGACCTGTAGTGTGGGTGGACAACAGATCAGATTAAAAAGCCTGTGTGAGATTTGGGAGTGCATTGTTGATGGTTGAATGTCACAAGCTGTGTTAGGGGTGGTGACTAATTAAGATTAATTACAGCAGCAGCATGACAGATGCAAAACAAGGAAAGACTAACAAGGGCTGGGCTGACCTGAATACCTGTGGACCAGTGTGGTCTGAACCCAGACACGGGACAGGGCCATCCCTGAGGGACACGCTGGGGTCAGTGGGGGGACCAGCAGTGTGCTGAGGTCCGAAGTGCGAGCAGTGGCCAAGGAGGAGCATAGAGGGAGATTCTGCTTGTCCTCACAGGAGCTGAGATTTCTCCCATTCACTGCTTTGCTCCATGTGCTGAGCAGAATGGGCTTGAATGGTGAAACTGGAACAGCTGGAGAGCTTTGTGTTTGCATTCAGCCTTGCTGCTAATATAACAAACTGGTTGTGTCATCCAGCCAGGAAGGAGCAGGGAAGGGGCACACTGGCTTCAAAAGCATGAAGAAAAAGCCTGTGGGGCAATCAGGGTCACCTCAAATCTGCTTGTTGCTAGCAGCTCCTGCCAGTCAGAGTTCTGTCCTTGAACCATCAGGTGAAACAGGCCCAGCTGCCCCCCTGGCTCACGGGTGCTGGGGGTGGCTGGAGACCTCTTTGGGACTGAGCTGCTGGTGGTGTGTTCTTTGCAGCTCGTTGGGTGCCCACAAGCAGCACGAAAACTGTGGCTGCTGACAAAGCCAGACACAGGATAAGGACCTGGCTCACAGGACACCAGGCTGCTGCTTCTTGAGAAATGTTGCTTGTCTGCTGTCAGCACAGGGAAGTCGATTTTCTTGCTTCTGGCTAGGCTTTACCCACAGCTCATCTGTGCCCTGGCAAGGCTGCTTTTTAAGCCTCTCTAGGGGGAATTCTGTGCACTGGGCTGAAACTACAATTTTTTACAGGCTTCTCAGGCATTCACTGTCTCAAACTTAAGCCAAAACAACCACATTGATTTTAACTCAGCCTCGTTGCTGTTCTGATCCAAGTCACCCTGTGGACTCTCTATGGAAAGAACCAAACCCACACTGATTTTAATCAAAACGGAAGTGGGTAACTTTCATTCTGAAGTGGAGATGCTTGTGAATGGTTTTGTGCAGAAATAGTTCAGCTGTGAATTAAAAACAGCTTCCTTCCTTTGGTTCCTGCTTAGGGATTCCAGCACAGAGGGACCAGTTGGAGCCAGTAAAGGCAGAAGGCTGAGGGGGCCCGAGCCTGTACCTGACACGGTCACCCCCTTTCTGCTCTGGCTCCTGTGCTGGGTCAGAACCTTGGGGATGAGCTGTTAAGGAGAACAAAACCCTTGTAGCTGGAGGCGGCCAACAGTGCCATTTACGGCCGGTATTTTGGCAACAGCCTTTATCCAGAACATGTAATTAATATGGAAAACACAACTCGTGTTGTTAAATAACTAATGAACATTGGAGCATATTTTTCCTCCTTCGCTGCAGCTAATTAACTGATTTGCAAGAAAGCTCCCCGGGACGCAGCTGTGGCAGTTTGTCTTTGTGTCACGGCAGTGTGAGCCAGGGACAGTGTGATTTGATTGCAGGCACCGAGATGGCACGAGGGAATTGCAGATCAGGGGCTGATTGCTGCAGTGCAGGTTGGCCCTGGCCAAAGTTAAGGCAGTTGTTAAACAGAAATATCCCCTGAAGTTCCAATGTGCTGTGTGGCAGGGCAGCTGGTGAGGAACGCAGGGAGCTGTTTAAAGTGTCTTTGGATAACTGTCCCATAACCTTTAGATTTCACAAAAATCCTGCGATTTGGACCCCTGTTACTCATTGGGCTTCTGTCGTGTTGTGTCAGGGCCTGAGTGCTGCAGAAACCTTTCCTCTTACTGCCTGAAGCCCTGATGTACAGCACTTTGCTTTTTCACTTCCCTCTGTGTGTTTCTCAAAAATATGGTGAGGATGAGGATGAGGAGAGCTCAATGAAACCCTCTGGTTTTCCTCTCTAAGAAAATCCCAGGAACTGTCTGGTTTATGTGCGTCCTGTGACTTTCACTGCAGAAAATGCAGTTTGAAATACGTGGCTGGAATCTGTGTTAAGAACTTGCAGGGTTTGGAGCTGAAGCAGCCCAGGGCCAAGGCAGGAGCCTTTGCTCAGTGTCCCTTGCCTTTGCCTGCAGTGGCAGGTTTGTGCGGCTCCGATGCGGCGTTAGGAGCCTGCTTCAGCTGAGGTTTGTGCTTGGCAGGAGGAGGGATCATGCGGCTCAGCCTGACCTGCTCCAAGTCAGACACTCCTGGGTCCTGCTGACAGCTGCAACTGAGGGAAACTCTGTGTTTTCTTCATTAAGCCTTGTGTAAAAATCCCCTGCATTTGCGGGTTCCTGCTCTATTTTAACCCTTGGGCCTCACGCAGCCCATCCCAGCATGTCTGCATGTGTCCCAGCCTGTCCCAGTGTGTCCCTGCCCGTCCCATCGCGTCCCGGCGCGTCCCATTGTGTCCCAGTGTGTTCCAGGCGTGTCCCAGGTGTGTCCTGGCATGTCCTGGGCGTGTCCCAGCGTGTCCCATTGTGTCCCACCGTGTCCAAGCCCTGCTGAGGCTGATCGCAGCGAGCAGTCGGGCACCGTGGGCTGTGTCAAGGCGATGTGAAATAAACCATCCACATCCCAAAGGGAGATGATAGAAGGGGACAGTGTGACTAAAGGCATAAAGCGAGAGGAGCAGATGTGTCCCTCTTGCCAGCTCCATTAAAATGATCCAGTGTGCCCTTTGGGCTCTTGTTTCTGAAAGGGAAGGTTGTAGTGGAAGTTCTGCCTGCAGAGAGTTCCTGGATCAATGTCATCCCTCCTGGATCTGGAATGTGAAGGACAAGGTGCTGCTGCACCTATCCTAGCACTGCCTGTGCCTGCTGGCAGCAGCAAGGGGAGGATGAGGTGGTGACAGGAGACAAACCCCATTTCTGCCTGGGAATTGCAGCTCCTCCACTTCTGGACGGTTCTGCTGTCTGGGTGGCAGAGCAAGGGCTGTCTGATGGCTTAGCAAGTCTGAGTGTAGGAACGGAGGGGTTGGGTCAAAAGGGAGTTTGGGTTGGCTGTGGCCTCTTCACAGCCACTTGTCATGGAGCCCCTTATCCCAGCTGCAGAGCAGTGAGGTTATTCCTTATTTCCCTGTTGGCAGGCACACGGTGCTCTTTGACTGCAGGTGTGTGCTGGAGCATGTCCCCACAGTGGGGCTGAGTGGCATCACAGTTCTTAGACCAGCCTGGAGCCTCTACAAATAGGGCTGGGGCTGGGATTAGTCGTAACAAGCTTTCCTCCCCACTTTGTTCCTTAATGCCACCGTGGCCCACACAGCCCCTCTGCCCTGCCCATGGAAGCTGGCTTGTCCTGCTCCGCTGCTCCAGGTGACCATGAGAAGGTGGCTCACGACCTCCTGTGTCTGCAGGTGATGAAGACCTACCACATGTACCATGCAGAGAGCATCAGCGCCGAGAGCAAGCTGAAGGAAGCGGAGAAGCAGGAAGAAAAGCAGTTCAACAAGTCAGGGGACATCAGTGTGAACCTGCTGCGACACGAGGACCGGCCTCAGCGGCGCAGCTCCGTCAAGAAGATTGAGAAGATGAAAGAGAAGGTGGGTGAGGGGGAAGGAGGAGGGAGCTGGGCTGGGGTTGGGGCTCCATGCGGGGGTTGGCTTCAGCCTTGTCTTTGTCTGTGAAGCCATTCCTGTATCTGTGGGAAGGGGTTAGGAAGGGTGGTGTCTCATGTGCATGTTCTGCTGAAAGGCAACCCGAGGAGGCCATCACAAGTCTCTTCCCTGCTCCTGGCTGTGGAGAAGGACCAGGACCAGCTGCTAGAGAAGGTTTGGCTCAAAGTCAGGATGGCACGACAGGGACGGGCAGTGCAGCCTTGGACGGGGTGGTAGTGGACCTGCACAGGAGCCACGTGGCTGCCAATGACACCTTCCTGGCCGGCTCTCTGGAGGGAGAGCTGAGACAGGCAGCTGGAGGGGCCTTGGGGGCGATGGCTTCTGGAGCACAGGACAGGGAGGGATGGTGGGAGCTGTGCCAGTGGCTCAGGCCAGGGCTTGCCAGGGGCCTGGCTGTGCCAGCTGGGACCTGGGAGGCTGTGCTGAGGAGGGCAGCGCACCAGGGAGTCCGGCTTGGTGTGGTGAAGGATCCTGATCTGGACACCAGACCCTGCTCCAGGAAATTGAGGTTTCTCTGTGATGTATTCTTTTAAAAAGTGCTTTTAAAAATGAACAGCAGCCTTGGAGTTTGCTCAGGCACTGACCCCTGGTAGCAAAAAAATAATTGGATCTATAAAATACCAGTGTTCTTCCTCTGTAGACTGTCTGGGAGTGAGAGTGCAGTATTCAGATGGATTTGCTAAGCAAAACACTTGATGCCATTCCGGCCTCAGCAAATCCCCCTGACCTCAGGATCTCCACAAGTTTTTGTGTTAATTTTGGAGAAAAGGAGATAGCTTCCCACCAGGATGCATTTGCTCGCTGGCTCACCCAGCCCTGGGACATTTCTAACAGTGAACTTCTCAGAAGGGTTAATCTTTTGATTCAGCCTACAGAGCAGGAATCTGCCCGAGCAGATGTCCCAGATCTGGAGCACATCTGCTTTCCTACAGTTTTGAATTCTGGGTCCTGTTCTAAATTGTGTAGCTTGGGCCTCTGGGCCAGATTCCACTTTGATACAGCTGCATACATCTGGAGCAAGTCCAAACGTATGTCAGCATTTCTGGGGGGGAAATTTGGCCCTCTGATTTTGACTGATGCCAAAACCCCTATGAATGCACAGCAGCAGCTGTGCTCAGGGGTTCCAAGTACCTCTGAGCAGGATGCACTCATCGTGGCTGGCTGACAGTGCGAGAGATGTTCAGATGGGATCTCCTCCACCCTGGCAAGGTCCCTGTTTCCATACCAGATACCAGGCTGTAGTAATTACCTTGTAACACCCAGGCTGCAGGGTGCCTGTGGGGCTCTGTGGCAGGAGAAACTGTGCCAATACCATCGTGTTTGTGCTCTGACACTCCATTCTGCTTTTTCAGAGACAAGCCAAGTATTCTGAAAACAAGCTGAAGTGTACAAAAGCCCGGAATGACTACCTGCTGAACCTGGCAGCCACCAACGCAGCCGTCAGCAAATACTACATCCACGACGTTTCCGACCTCATCGACGTGAGTCCCTTCCCTGTGGCCATCCAGCCTGGCTGGGCTCTTAATTGCACTCGCGTGCGGTGGTGAAGGGGTGTCTGGGGGGGCTTTAGGATACTCCTAACTGAAGACGCTGTAGATGTACTGAAGGTGCTGAAGATGTACTGTAAATTGGATTTGCCTTGGGGTGAACCAGGTGAGACTGAGCTTTCTTCTTAGCCCGTCGGTTAGTCTGTGTTTGAGACAGAGAAATGCTTCCCAAGGTCAGACACAGCCTTGGTTTTGGTGCTGAAACAGAGGGCTTTTTTCTTTCTGCTACTTGGTGACTTTGGTGGCAGTTCAGCACATGTGGACGTGCTGTCCTGGCTGGGAGAGGCGCCTTTGGAGCATTGTCCCGGTGCTCCTTGCAGGGAATAGCCTCAGGGCAGGAACTGCTGGAGGCAGGATTCATGGCAGTGGCAGGAACTGAACACTGGTGACTCCTACAAACTGCTTTGAGATGATTCAAGGGTGGGATTTACCCAGAGAAGGGATTTCTGTTTCTTCCTTTAGCGGGCATTCCACAGTGTGTAGATTACACGGTGCAGTTTCTTCCTGCTGGAGTTGCCTCAGTGAGCACATAAATAGCTGAGCTTGAAGCACCGAGTTACCATCATTACCTAAATGTACAATTTAAAAAGCTGCTTGAGTGTTTACCTCCTTTCCTAACCCACTAACATGTAGTTAATCTTCTGAGAATTAATTAAAGTAAGTCTGATGCAAAACCTGTAATGACTTCAAGATTTTGATATATGATAAAATACTCATTATGTCCCTTTTGTTCTCTTTATTATTGAAGATGTGTTAAAAAACAAATAACTTCATCCTGGAGGCATTTGAATGGCAAGGTGTGAGAGCACCTTGATTTATCTGCAGGCTTTCTGCTTTTGTGGTGTATATTCTCTCTTTCTTTCTCTTGTTTAATTATTTTTTAAGCAAGAATGACTTACTTTTGTGAGTTTTTTTATTTTCTGGAGATTTGCTAAGTTCCATTTTAGCTCTGCCTGTTTATATTATTCTTCCCAACTTTTATTTCCTCACTGACACTTCCACTGAAGACAGCAGATGGCTTTTCTGCTGCACTCCAGGAATCCCTTCAGGGACTTTAACTAAAGCATCTTTAACATGGAGCAATGAAATTTCCCTGCTCATAAATTCTGTTCACTGAAGAATTAAAATACTGGATGTGTGAGCTGCACATGGATGTCCTATATCCTCTAAGGGAAAGCAGTTTATCTGAACAGGCTTTTTTACAAATTCAGTGTATTTTGCAAGGGTGGGGCCAGAAGGGCTTCAGCAGCTCCAGAAGAGATGAATCCAAGTCACCAGATCCCAGTGGTGCTGATGGGGGTCTGTGCAGGGCAGCTGAGCCCAGGGAGGGAGCGGGTCTGGGGGGAAAGTGTGGGTGAGAAGGGGCTCCATGGGAGAGCAGAGCTCGGGGCAGCTCAGAGCCCGGCTGGCCATGCTCCCGTGGATCCTGCACTGGGGGGATGGTGAGGGATGCACCGGGCTGGCTCTCTGGGACACAGGAGAGGCGAGGGGGCTCCATCTCCAGCACAAATTGCCACGTGCAGCTGCTGATTTCACACAAATCCGAACCGTCAGGACACTGCAGCAGCCAATTTACCAGTGTTTCCCCCAAATCCCGGCTGCCTCAGTGTCACCTCTTAGACACAGCCTTGACATCACTTGCTCCCTGGGCATCACTGCAGAGCAGTGGCTGGTAACAAAGCCGGGCTCTGCTCTGGCGAGGCAGAGGGCCCAGCTGCTCCGGGGGAGGGTGGGAGGCCTCCCAGGGCTGCGGCTTAATGAGAGCTGTAAAGCCCATCAGAGGAGCCGTGAAGGGGCGCAGAGCCGTCTGCCCCTCTGTCTCCAGTGGCCTTGGTGTTTTGTCTTAGAAGAGAAAGGAAGAATATAGAGATGGATGAAATTAGCCTTGGACTGGCAGTGCACCGTGGGGCCTCTTCCTCGGGTGACACGTGCGTCTGTTTAAACTCCTGGGCTTGTCTCATTCCTGTCATTAACTGTGTGACCGAGTTAATCTCTTTGGCCACGTATGTGAAGTGGAGATAAAGCTCCTTATCCATCCCTCTGGAGTTCTGTGGGAAATGGCTGCAAGATAGTTTGAAGTGCTCACATGAAAGGTATCGCTGGATTCAGCAGAGAAAATGGAACAGTCGGTGTCCATACGAACTGATCTGCCGAAATGCGTGCAGCCTCCTTTGAGTCCTGGAACAGCAGCTTGCTTCCCTGCAGATTAGTGTTTGCTGTATCTGAGACAAACAAGCCAGGAAAGGAGGGGAACTCTGAGGAATTTAACATTACATGTAATTGTCAAATTGTGTGGTCCCTAGAAAAATTAGCTGAGTCAAGTTAGGAAACAGAAACAGCAGTTGAAATAGTTATGCCAAAAATCCTCAGTTGGCTTCGCTGGCCTGGTTGAATGGGGCTTGGAGCAACCTGGGCTAGTGGAAGGTGTCCCTGTTCATGGCAGGGCAGTTGAAATTGGATGATCTTTCAGGTCTCTCCCAACCCAAACCATTCTGGCATTCTGTGATTTACTTGCCTCACAGTACAGCTCCGGATTTTGCAGCAACGTCAGGAGAGTAGAGGCCAGAAATGAAAATAGGCATATAATTATTATATATTGTGCATATAATTAAAAATAATGCAGAATATTTTTGAAAGAACAGATAAGGAAAAAATGCGGAAAAGAGGGAGCAGAGCAAATGAGTTGGGCTGTTCGTTTGCAGGCAGTGCTGGGTCCTGTGGAGGCCAGGGCGGTACCGCTCTGCCTGGGAAGCAAAGGGGTGGCTTGCAGGGCACCCAGGTGCTCAAGTGTTACTCCAGGGTTCCACTTGCTCAGGTGAGGCGTGGGCCTGGCTGAGCTCCGTCATGTGCAGGTTCAGCCTCCCAGATTACAGAGGGACTCAAAGTTGTTGGAGCCACAGACTGCTGTGTGCATTTCCTTCTCCCCAGAGCCCAGGACTGCCTCTGGTGCAGCTCTGGGGTGGGCGGTGGGAGGCACACAGGTATTTGGCTGCTTCCATGGTGTTTTGGCCAAACGTGCTTGCTCAAGCTCCAGGAGCCAGTTTGTTTCTCAAGCTGAACACTGGGATATTTCCACGCCTCACAGGGTGTTACCAGACGTGATGAATTAATGCTTGGGGAGCTCTGAGCTTGGCAGATGAAAGGCACTGCAGAAGGGCTGGGGATTATTATTGTGGTTCTAATTTATTTGCCATCAAAGGGATGAGAGGGGTGAGAAAATGCCATTTGTTCTGGGGCTGGGAGCATCAGTTTGAAGTCTTTTTTTTCTTTCTTTTTCTTTTCCCCTCCCCACTGTGTGTTCCTCTGGGAATTGCGTGGAAGTTCCTGCTCCGTCTTTTCTTCTCTGGGCATCCGTGTGTGAAGCAGCCGGCACGGTGCTGATCACCAGGGACTTCAAGGGCCACAGTGTGTGCGGGAAGTGCGGGAAGTGCCTGCCCTGGTTTTCAGAGGCAGCTGATTTCTGGGCACTGCAAATCACTGCCGGCTTCAGTGAGAGTCCAGCAGCCAAAGAAAGGGAACAGTTCTCACAGAATTTTGTCCTAAAAGCAGCTGGCAATGTCCTGAGCCTCTCTCCTTGGGTTCTGTGGCATTCAGTGCTTTGCCTTGTAGTGGCTCAGTTTTGTCTGCTTTGGGAATTCCCACCCTTGAACAGTGGCAGATACTTCCTCCTGGAACTGTTTTTGTAGCCAAGTAGCTGTGATTTCAGGGGGTGGGAGAACACTGGTGAGGGCTGGGAGGTGCTGGGGAACGAACGGTCCCTTCCCAGGGCACGGGGCTGTGGTCAGCTGGTCATGGCAGGAGTGCTGGTCCTCCCCCAGTGCTGGCACAGAGGTCCCAGCCCTGGTCCCTGCCCTCGGCTGCATTGTTCCAACTCTGGGGTTTCTGTACGACCTGGAGTGGTTGTACGGGTGTTCATGCTAAAACTGTCTCATGGGAGAGACCTGCAACACAGAATGAGGTTTTGCCCCAAGCAGTGAATGGAAATTCACCCCGTATCTTTCTTGTGTTGCTTGTTGAATTTATAAAGGCAGGTCTATGCCGGTCTGTAGCTGCCCATGCTCTCAACTAATGTGATTAGAAGCTAAATAGAAGCAGGATAAATGGAGGGCTGTGATAATTCAATAGTTTTTACAAAACGCCTCATTATTGCACATGGGATTTCACAGCTTTTAAAGACTAGAAGGGACAGTGGGGCTCTCTCCGGCACCTGCAGGTGGGAATTGGCCCAGTGTAGGTCTGCTGCTGCTGGTTTTAGCAGAGACTGAAGCAAGCAGAGCCCTGCCGTGACGTGCTCTGAGCTGAGCGGTGTCTCCTCGCATCGGCACAGAGCATGAGACGGCTTCGTGGGCTGGAGCTGCTCGTGGCACCAACTGAGCTTTCGGATTTCACTTCGAGTTTATCAGTATGAATTTCAGGAAGTATTTCTTTGTGGAAGGGGTTGTCAGACACTAGAATGGGCTGCCCAGGGAGGTGGTGGAGTCCCCATCCCTGGAGGTGTTCAGGGAATAACTGGACAGGGCACTCAGTGCTCTGGGCTGGGTGACAAGGTGGGGATTGGTCACAGGTTGGGCTTAATGATCTTGGAGGTAATTTCCAACATCAGTGATTCTGTGAATATCTGATGTTCTGATACAGAATCACTTTCTGTGCCTTTCTGCATTGGTTCAGTAGTGCCTGTGGATGCTGCAGAGCTGGAGAAGGGACTTTCAACTACCAGCTCCCAACAGGGAGCTCTGCAGAAAAGTTGGGCTATTTGGATCATTGAGATGGCACCAGCAATCTGTCTCATCTTTCCTGTAGCTTTTGTGCTGTGCTGGTTCTCCCAGCAACACTCATAGTGGGACTACACTGTGTGGCAACAAAGTGTCTTAAATTCTGTAATAGAAATTGTCCCATGGCAGTTTTCGTGTGATAGGAGGGATTTGCTGGCAGTGATTAGTTTGGTGGTGCAGCCGTGTGAGGTATTGGAGGTGTTTCTCCAGGATTCCTCTGTTTCTCCCATAATTATCCAACTTTACATCTTCTGTCAGGAACTCCAGCTCTCTCTTACATCCCAGAAATACCTGTGCTTCAGTGCTGGACCGTGGCCCTTCTGTTTTGCTGTGCTCTCCTTCCAGCCCCAGGGCCGTGGCTCAGGCTGAGGCATTGCTGTTCTGTTTCCAGCATCCTGTCTCGCCTTCCCCACAGAACAACATCTGTTGACCTCTAGATTTTGAGTGGTGCTTCACTGCTGTCCTTGCTCCTCTCCCGAGGTCTCCTGCTCACCGCTTGTGGGTGTGGAGCCCTGTGAAGCCCTGCACTGGGTCAGGCTCCTGGAGGGGGCTGGAACTGGGTTGCTGGGAGCTGCTTCTTGCTCAGCTCTGGAGCTTTCACAGCAGCAAATCCCTGTGCTGGTATGACACTTGACATGCCAAATTCAATTATAGTGAGGACAGAGTTAAAAACTAGTCTTTTGTCTAAAGTACAGTATTTTGGCAGCAATTATCTCCAAGTTTTATCATTTTTCCCAAGACAGACATGAGAATGATCAGTTATGCATGAGGATCTGCTCCATGGTGGGAGGCCGGCAGCTGCCCAGGGACAGAGCAGGATGTGCACACACTGCAGGGCATGCTGTCCGCTGCCACCTTGCTTCAATGTCCATCTGTGTTTGAGAACTTTGGGAAATAGTTTGGGAGTGTTTGTGTGACCAGACCCTCCTTTGTGTTTCTCAGTGCTGTGATCTGGGATTCCACGCCAGCCTTGCTCGGACCTTCAGGACGTACCTGTCTGCTGAGTACAACCTGGAAACGTCCCGCCATGAGGGCCTGGACATCATCGAGAACGCTGTGGACAACCTGGACGCACGGAGCGACAAGCACACCATCATGGACATGTGCAACCAGGTCTTCTGCCCGCCGCTGAAGTTTGAGTTCCAGCCACACATGGGGGATGAGGTAACATGCTTGCCTGTGGGGCTGCAGAGGGGCCTGGCCTGCCCCTCCTCTAAACCATCACTATGAAATTGCTCCTGACTCCTTACCCCTCTCTGCTGCCTTCACACGCTGCTGTTCATGTTTCCTTTCCTAATGAGACTCTTGGCTCGTTAGGGCTCCTCTTTTCAGGCTGCCTCTTGCTCTGTGTCTCTCCCAATTAGGGAGCCCATGGTTTGGCTCGCTCTGACCCACAGATCTGCACAGGGGAGCTGTGATTAACCTGCTGTAATTGGGAGATTGCAGAGTGCTGAGTGCAAAACACTTGGTGCTGGCCCTGGTCCAGGGCACTGCTGATGGGACACATGGCAATGCAACCTCTCTGGAGGCTGCCAGGAGCTTGTGGGGGCTGGAGGGAATTGTGTGGGTATGGAAATGTGTGTCTGCTCCATGCATGACCCATGGAATGTCTCCTGTCTCAGGTGTGCCAGGTGAGCGCCCAGCAGCCTGTGCAGACCGAGCTGCTGATGCGGTACCACCAGCTGCAGTCTCGACTGGCCACCCTCAAGATAGAGAATGAAGAGGTAAGAGGCCGGGTCTGGGCAGCGCTGCTGAGCCTTTCTTCCCTTGGAGGTTTCCTGGTGTGCTGACGTGTGGAGCCCCTTCTGTGACAGCTGGAAGTGCCCACAGATGGCAGCCAGTGCTAGCCCAGGGCTCAGGAGCTGCCTGTTGGCTGGTTGTTTTGGCTCAAGAGGTGTCCTTTCCCCAGTCTACCTCAAACCCACGCTGTCCTGTTTCTGACAGGTACGGAAAACGCTGGATGCCACAATGCAGACCTTGCAGGACATGCTGACAGTGGAAGATTTTGATGTTTCTGATGCCTTCCAGCACAGCCGCTCCACTGAGTCGGTCAAATCAGCTGCATCAGAGACCTACATGAGCAAAATCAACATTGCCAAGAGGAGAGCCAACCAGCAGGAGACTGAAATGTTCTATTTCACTGTGAGTCTCAGCTCAGGCCATACAGGATACGAAGCATTAATTGCCAGGGCTGAGGCCCAGTTAAGTGCTCATTAGTGAAGAGCAAGAACCAATTCAGTCTCTTTAAGTACTTGTCTTCTGTCAGATTTGGTTCTGGAATGCATTTCAGTGGCAGGGCACCACTAGGGACTGACAATCCAGTGCCTGCCTTGTTTTTCTGTTTGAAGGAACAACTGGAGCAGCCAGATGAGATTGAAAACTTACTGAGTGGAGTAGGAGAGGCTCAGAGCAGGGCGCAGACTCCAGATGGCCTCACTGTGGGCCACCATCCAGGGGCTCTTCAGGAAGGCCTTCAGGACAGTGAACTATCAGCCAAGCCTTCCCTCTCTAGCCTACACAGCTTATATTTGCCCTTGGCCCACAGATGAGCTGAAGCCACTCACGTGCCAAGGAAGGCACAAAAGCCGAGCTGTGGCGTGTGTGCCTGCTCTGCAGCTCTCATGCTGCACTCCCAGGCAGAGCTCAGGTCTCTGTTCCGGTACCTGAAATACAAGGAACAGCCATGAGTTCACCAGAAGTCTCCCTCATTTCAGTGTGGATCATAGCCTCTGGTTAACAGCATCTTGTGATGTATTACATATGCATAGAAGAACTTCTACTCTCTCTTAATAATATTATTGTAAATTGAGGGGGAAATTGCAATTTTAATTTGGAGTTGTGCTTGGGATTATTTTAATGGTTTTTGCAGAGATTTGATCTTTCCCATTCTCTGTCTCCCATTTTCCATCTCTGTCTCCCTCTCTTCTCTTCCCTGTACAATGCCTTGCTTTGGAGTGTTCCTGGGTGTCTTGACAGCCTCACTGTGGGGTGGGCAGTTGTGCTGCACAGTGTCACCTGCTGCATGGAGCACCTGGCAGTCCCTGCCCTGCCAGGGCTCAGGCACTGGGAGTTCTTGCTTGGCTTTGTTGGTTTGCACAGAGGCAAAGCCCTGGCAGTGCAGGGAAAGCTTCTTTGATTTCCTAGGCCATTCCCAGCAGCCTGACAAAAGAAAGCCAGCTTTGAACTCTTTGCCCCTCCCTGCATTCCCAGGCAGGAGGGGCAGCACCGAGGAGACCAGGCTAATAAGATCATCAGGCCAATGGCTGGAGCAGGGAGAAGTGATTAGACCCTGCTGAGCCCTGCAGCACAGCTGGCGCAGCCTGCCCGCCTCCTGAGCCCGCTCCAGCAGCCCCAGGCCCCCCTGGCAGCCCCCAGGCAACACTGAACGTCCATTAGGGGCTGTGCTGCTTAACCCACCCTGTTTGTTTTTTAATTACAGAAATTTAAGGAGTATCTGAATGGCAGTAACCTCATCACGAAGCTCCAGGCTAAACACGACCTGCTGAAGCAAACTCTGGGAGAAGGTGAGTTGGGGTCAGGTCCAGGGAGGATCCTCCAGTCACCTGAGAGGGTTTAAACCATGTGTCATCTGTCAGCCTCGCCTGTGTGTTCTCCTGAGTGACTGGTGGTTCTGTGCCTGGCTGCTGCTGCTGCTCAGGTTAACCAGTGACATGCAAAATCATGATTTCCTTGGAATATTACTCCTCCTACTTTTCTTTGGGAGTGCACATAGAGAAATCTCTTTGAATCTGATACTGTGTGCTGAAGTGCTGAGTTACTTCTCCAGCAGCAGAGATTCCCACTCACTCCCACCCTCTGCCTCTTTCCTTCCTCTCCCTCTTCTCCCCTGCTTACTGCTGCTCTGACATAGTGTTTTCTTGCCCCAGGGCTTGCCCTTGTCTGTGTCACAGATTTGCAGCACCCTTGCTGATTTAACAGACTCCTTGACCCCTGGCCATAGGTATTTTGACTTGTCCTAAAGAAGAACTGCAAGGACATCCTTGTTTTTAAACCAGTTTTCCCATAGGAGACTTTTATTCTCCCAGATAATTTCGCAGATCTGTTTTAGAGCACATGCACACAGACAGGCTCCACACAAAGCAGTGACTTCTGAGGGGGCAGCGAGTGGTTCTGGGTGGGACCCACCACTGCTGGGATGGTGATGTCACCATGCCCCTGGGAGAAGATTTTAGCTCTTTAGAATGCCTAAACCAACTGAATTATTCCTGGTGTAAAGAAGATGGAGATGAGTTGGTGTCCTGATTCAACAGGAGAGAATATATTTAAATGAAAACACACAAATAGTCCATGGCTTTGTTTTAACCATTAAAATTTGGAATCCTCATCTCAGAGTAAAAACAATAAATAATAAATAATAGCTTTTTGTTGGCTGCTTTGCAAACATGTTTTCTTTGCCAGATTTATTTCACCTTAAAATCCACTTTCTAGTTAGATCCTGTGGTGTGTTCCACTCAGTGAAGACAGAGCCCAGTCAGGCACAGACTGTGAGCACAGGGAAGGCTCAAGGGCCTGTAGGCAGGGCTGGCATACAGCGCTCAAGCTCCTGTGGACTGGGGCAAGAAGTGAGGAATCTGCTGAAGATTCACTTATTGCTGTGCTGGTTTCTCCCTCCAAAGCCATGCTGCTGCTGTGCTCAGGATGGAGATGCAGGGTCAGGCATTTGATTCTCCAGAGCTGTGCAGAAGCAGCTGTGGAAGATCCTCACATGAAGCTTTCCAAGCTTTTCCCAGGCCATGGGATCATCCTGCTCTGTAGGCTTTCAGCAAGTATTTAGCCCAGAAATACCAAATGCTGTGTTTCAGCATGAGCTGATTCTCATTAGGAAGGAGTCTGAATTTGCAAATCACGTGTGTGGAATTCTTTGCTGTTTCAGTGAGGAATTGGCTCCCAGCTTGTTTTCTGCAGGTGCCAAGGGAGAGCAGGCTGGAGACATGTGCAGCCAAATGCTTCCTTTTATGTGTTTTAGCAAAGGAAGAATAACTCATCTTTCCCAGCCCTGGGAGACAGGCACAAAGAGCATGTGAAATTAGTGTAGTTTTTTTCAGCGGATTGACAAATACTGTAGAAAATGAAGAGATCTAATCAGCAGGGATCTGCTGGCATTTATATGAGATCCAAGCACTAAAAATACACAAAGGGAATGGGAATATTGACAGTCACAACAGAGTTTGCCTATGGTTGTTAGATGGGCTGTAACCTCCTAGGAAAAGCTGGGGACCCAAGTACTCTGCTGCATTCAGGTGCTGTTCATGGCCCTGTGTGAGGCAGTTGGGTGATCTCTGTGACCTCCCTGGGCTCCAGCCCCTCCTGGGCTGCCCTGTTCCTGCTGGGACTCAGCCTGTCCTAGCTGGTGCCCAGGAGCCTGTGCTGTGGGCCTGCTGTGCCACTGGGTATACACAGGGTGGGTTTCACATGGCAAAGGAACTGGTGATGTCAGTGGGAGCTGCAGACCCTTTCCCTCTCCTGTGGCTGAGTCTTGGATTTCTAAGCTGTCTTTTAATGGTGGAGGTACCAGGTGGGCATCTCTTCTCCCCAAATTCAGCTTCTCTCTGCCGGAAGCCATTACCTCGGGGTGTAGGAGCCAGCAGTGAGGGGGTGAGCACCTGCGCAGCTGTGCTCTGCTGTTCTCTGGTGGTGTCTGATGTGGAGCGATGATGGGAACTTGTGTTTCTTACAGGTGAAAGAGCTGAGTGTGGAACAACCAGGTGAGCACTTTCTTCCCCTTACTTGCTCCTGGGGAGGGCTGGCGCTGGCAGGAGGGGGCTGTGGGAAGGGGGGTTTGCTTTGCTACTGGTGCAGCTTGGTGGGGTTCAGTTACCCACCTCCAGCCCCCCTGTGCTGACGGGCTGGCAGTCCCCGTGCCCCACATCCTGCTTCCCAGCTGCATGGCCTGGAGTGCCTGGATCAGGGGGGTGACAAGCAGGCCCTTGGTTCTGCTGCAATGTGGTTTCTGGCTGTCTGGCTCTGATGTGCCTGGATGTGCTTTGTCAGCATGGTGCAGTGCCCTGGAGCGTAGCTGAGATGGGGTTGTGTTTGGACAGGGTGACACGAAGGTGTCCACCCATTCCCTGCCATCCCTCTTCCTTTGAGGACTTTAATATGTCCCTGAAGTGCTCTCTCAGCTCTGGCTGCTTTGCCTATGGTACAGAGCATGTCTGTATCACAGACTTCATCCCTCTACTGCAAGGGATAAGGCTGGGGTAAATGTGGCAGAGAGGAGGCTTTGATCCGTGTCCAGTCCGTGAAGCATCTCCACAGAGCTCCAGTGGCTTGCTAGGAGTATGCTGGTGTTCTGACAGCGAGACACAGGCCAGCAAAGCCTCCAAACAGCTCTCTAGAACACGCACAGCCTCTCTGTGTGTGAGCTTGTTCCGACCTTGTTTGTGTTTAATAAAATGTATAATACCAGCAAAACAAGCTCCATTCCCTGTTAGAAGTGGTGAAGCAGATGGTGCAGCCTGGGCTGCCTTTCCAGGCAGGAAGGAGGCTCCTTGTGCCGCCGGCACCAGGCCGAGTGGCGTCAGGGCTGGGCACCCAGTGGGGCACTGAGGTGCTGTCAGGACAGAGAGGGACCTGCAGAGAGCAGGGGCTGTGCAGCGTGTGGCTGCCCCGTGCACTCCGAGGAGTTGTCCTGGCCCTGCTCCCCGGTCCCTGCTGGATCAGCTGTCACGGCGGCCGCCCCTCGCTGCCATTGCTGCCTCTGGGCGCCGGGCAGGGAGCTGCCCCGACAGCCTGGGCCCCGGGTGTGTGTGCAGGGCCCTGGCTGGGGGCTGCAGGCACAGCCCCTGCAGCGTGCGGGGCAGGGCTGCTCCAGCGGGCAGCAGTCGCCTCTGCTCCTCACTTACCCCTCGAAGGAGCGGTTGGAAGCTGTAGGAGTGTAGAGTCAAGTTGCTTAATTAGAGGCATCTGATTAAGGAACCAGCAGACCCCTGCTGTCCCCTTTGCACCGAGCTCTGTGTAAAGTGTTGGTGTCTGTTCATGAGAGCTCCTGCATGAAGGCTCCCAGCACCCAGTTTTGCATGTGTTTGCAGTCATGTTCTTTCCCCTGCAGACATTAGTACAGCCTGGGGCAGAGGGCAGGGCAGAAATCTGTTTGGGATTTTGTGGTGTTTTTCTCTTTTTTCTACATCTAGACACTGACTGTCCTTCATTATCCAAAGGAATTGGGCTGGGAATAGAATTAATGAAAGCAGCCCTCCAATGTCCTCAGTACTGCACTGAAGCCTGTCACAAGCTTCCCTGGCTTCTTGGTCACTAGCAGTGGCACGGTCATTCCCATCCCTAGGATTCCAAACAGAAGTTAGACATGGGAAGGTGGAGGTGTTCCCATTGTCCTCATTCTGGCCTCTTTCTGTGAGCAGAATGAAATCTGTGTAGGAACAAACAGGAATACCCCAGTGTTTTCTAGGGTAGCTGTGGTTTACTTTGGATATATCTCCTCAGCTGCTCTTGGTGCCTTTTCAGGCTGAGCTGGTGGTGGTGGGAGGCAGGTGTTAAATCCAGCTGACCACCAGTGCCTTTGGTTTCCTGCTGGAGCCGTGTCCATGTGGGACACACCAGTGTGAATGGCTGCAGGGTGTGTCGAGCTACACATAGAATCTTCACAGAGGGATTTTTCTGTTTGATTTCTTATTCTCAGTTTTAACCTGTGAGATCTCACCCTGTCATTGCATTTATGTTGGTGTTTTGTTGATTTATTTTGTTCCATTTTCTCCCAGGCCCCCATGTCTTCCCCCTAAGCCACAGAAAATGAGGAGACCTAGGCCTCTCTCAGTCTATAATCATAAACTCTTTAACGGCAATATGGAAACATTCATTAAGGTACTTGCTGGCTTGCAGTAGGAGTGTCTGTGAACGCTGGGAATGGAATGGTGGCTTTCCTGTCCTGGCTGCTTGCCATCCTCAGGGGGTCCCTCCGGCCCATCTGCACCCAGCTGGTGTGTCCAGCATGGCTCTGCCTCGGTGACGATTTCTCTGCGTAGCTCCCCTCGTGCATTCCTGGTGTTCCCTGTCCCATCAGCTGTGTGCCCCGGACCAGGGCAGCAGTGAGGGCCCGTGGTTGGTGGCCATGTGCAGTATGAGGCAGTCCTGGCTGACTGTCCTCATTGTCCTGCTGCTTCTACCCATCCTGAGAAGAAAGATTACACAAGCTCAGCCCAGCCCTCAAAGGATCAACAGACACCCTCCCTTCCCCTTTTCCACATGGTTTTGGTGGTCATTCATCCTTGTGGCTGAGAAGGAAGACAAATGACTCATAAGACCTCAAAAAGTGTCTCCCACTTCCAAGGGCTGTCAGCCTGGGGTAGAAATCCTGTTGTATGGGTGGCCATGTTGGAGGGCAGACAGGAGATCCTCAGCCTTACACAAAAATACATCAGTAACAACCAGCCCGACTGGCTCATCCCCTGCCAGCTGCTGACAGGTGGTGTCCTGTACAGCTCGGGGCTTACTGGGGTCTGAAAGGCTCTTCCCACAGCCCAGAGTAGGAGTTAACCTTTGGGGAGGACAGGTGAGAGCCTGTCCCTGCAGAGTCACCATCCTCTCCAGGAGGCCATACTCTGGGGGAGGGCACCCAGTGGCCTGCACGCTGACCGGCCAGGGCCAGCGCCTGGGCTCAGCGTCCAGCCTCGGAGCAGTCATTCCTAGACATCTGCTGAGAGGTCTCCTCCAAACCAGCACTGGTAAAGTACAGCGTGGGGCTGTCATCCGTGGGACAGAGTATTTCCTTTGGTTATGGTGGGGTGAACTTGGATGAACTCAGTTAATCCCAGTGCATCCCAATGTGAGGGACATTTGGCACTGCTCATCCTAGGAAATCGCCCAGAAGGGAGATTTGAGGAGCAGAATGAAGAGCTGTAGATGTGGAATTTGTCCCAAAGGATGCCTCCAACTATCCCACTGCCTCCAAACTCTGCCGTTAGCTGTGGAATGGCTGTGGGAAGGATTTCCAAAGGCAGTGATGCTATTCCAGTTGCAGTGTTTAATCCTGCTCTGGAGAAAGCTTCAGTGAAAACACTGTAGGAAGCAGTAATGACAAACTGTTGGATTAGGTGACTAATAGGCATCGTCTGGCTGGGGTTTATTCCCTCAGGCTCAGCCCTAAGCCTGAGGGCAGGGTCTGTACACAGCACCAGCATGGAGAGTACTGGCCCTGCTGGCAAAGCCTGTAATCCCGTTAGGATTTGTGATTACTCCTGACTTAAACTGGTTTTTAAAAAAGTAATGCTCATTAAATCCCAGCCTGTTCAGCACTGAGAAGGAGGAATTACCTGCTCTAGAAATCCATCTGAGCAGGAGTGTCCCATGCTAGCAGAGACCCCTTGGGGGACGGCTGACTGCCCCTGGGATGTATGGCCTCACAGGCAGCTGGGCCATTGGCAGCTGCCCAGTTGTCCCCTGGTCACCCAGTGCCCCCTCAGAGCCTTGCCTGTGCCCCAGGCAAGGTCTGGCCTTGTCCTCGGGCTCCTGGGAACACCACAGGTTCAGAGAGGGAGGAAATCCGAGAGGCTGTTCCTGCAGGTCGCTGAGGCTGGGGTGCAGCGTGCCGAAGGGATTTGGGAGGGAGGGTGGACATCCCAAAGGCCTGTGTTGGCCCTTGCTAAGCTGCCATTGCATTTGAGCATTCATGGCCTCCAAAGGAGATGCTTACCTCTAACTGAACTTATCCCTGCTTAATCTATTCTCTTTTTTCCACTCTGCGGCTTTTTTGTGTGCTCAGAGGAAGGAGGAATGCGCGAACGAGGAATCAGGTACTTACTGGAGGCCCATCTGCAAGGTGGAGGGAATTGCCCAGAGATGCCACTGTGCTCTGCTGGAAAAACAACCAGAATCCCAAAGAGAAATGTGTCCACTTGGGCTGTCAGACACGGCCCACGGTCCTGTTGAGCTTCTGCCACAAGGGGCCTGGGGAGAAGCCAGAACTCATCACTGGTTCAGACTCAGGCACTTCATTCCATACACAGTGGTGTTTGTTGGGTTTTTTAGCACCTGCTGACAGTGGCTATTTCCTTTAGTGGAAATACTGTTATAAGCTGTGTTACTGGAAGCTTATTCCATCAGCCAGGTATAGCACAAGTTTTATTTCAGCTCAGCATTCCACCTTTGGGGTGGAATAGCTGTGATCCCTCAGAGCAGTCCTGTCTGAGCCAGACGGAGCAGCAATGTTTCACACACCTTAGTGACAGCTTTCTTGCGCATTTTTGGCTGCACACGGTATCCTCAGCGCTCTTTGATGGCTCCATGTTTGTAACACCTCCTTTCCCTGCCTGTCCTATTACTAAACTCCACAGCACTAATTTTCAGATCTCTGGTTTTGCAATCTTTAATGCATTTCCTGTGCTTTGTTAGCAGTAAACCAGTAATTTTTTTCTCTTTTTCCTTTCCTTTCCTGAAGGATTCGGGACAGGCCATTCCACTTGTCGTAGAAAGCTGCATCCTCTACATCAATCTGTATGGTAAGTTGACTCAGTACATCCACAGAAACCGTCTGCCAAGGAATAAAGCACTTGAGTGAGCAGTGAGATCCAGCAGACACTCCCAGGGGTGCCTGCAGTCCATTCTTCATGGGCTCGGGTTAGGATTCCGATGGTGTTGGCTGTGATGCAGCATTGGATGACTGGCAAATAGTGAGGTTTTATTAGCATGTACCCAGGTTAAATTGTTTGCTCAGGCCATGGGCCTTTCAGCACCCTGATCTGGGGCCTTGCTTGGAGAATATGAGCAGAAGTGAGATGCAGCAGGCTGTCCCTGCTTGGTCCAAGCCTGTCTGGTGCATCGACTCCTGGGTTCTGCTGTTTTTACCTGCAGGTGTTGCCCAACAGTTCCAGGAATCTCTCCTAAGGTGTTGTTCTCTTCCAGGCCTCCAGCAACAGGGCATCTTCAGAGTCCCTGGCTCCCAGGTGGAAGTCAACGACATCAAGAACTCGTTTGAGAGAGGTGTGTGGCTGGGGTGTGCAGGTACAGCAGGATGCCCTGTCCAAGCAGGGATCCTTGGTGGGAGTTCGCATGTGCTGGCTGCATTAGCCATGGTGTAAAGCCTTTGTAAATCCCTTTCTGCTACGAGACATGAGGAGATTTTATCCCTTCTGGGTTTCTCAGTGTTGTGTCTCTGGCCATAGCAAAAAGTCACCCAGGGAAGGAGTATGAGAAGTAGGGTTATGTGCAGATGTCTTTTCCAGAGTCATTAAAAACACAAGAGTCATAAAAAAGTTTGCTGGGGATCCTTGTTCATCCTTCCTGCAGCAGTTTGCCAAGGGATGCACAGCATTCCTACCCGTACCTGGTGGCAGTGCTCGCTGTGGAGGTGCCAGTGAATCTATTGAGAAGATCACACTCAGGATGCCAGGCTGGTGAGAAAGGGAAAGCAGTCCTGCTGTCCAGAGTGCAGGGGAACTGTGACAGGGACAGTCCTGCTGGGAATAGTGACCCTTAATCCTTGAGCAGCATTGGAAGGATCAGGGTGAAGGTGGATGGGCCAATGGATAAGGCAGTGTTGGCATTGTCAAAGGCTGGAGGATTTGCATATCCAATTTAAGACGAATTAGTACCCAAAGCTCTGGGGCACTAAAAGCCTTTCACAGATGTAAGTCAGTACAAAGCTATCCAGAAACTTCCAGAGGTGTAATTGTATCCTCCAGCCAAGTCTGTCCTCTCAGGCTCTCATTCGCTGTTGTTCAGACCCCCTCAGCTTCTGGGCTGGTGCTGTAAATGCGAAATGCACTGTGCTGGAAACTGTGAAGGAGAGACAACCAATACCATCCTTGTCCTCAGGAAAGGTTTGAAATCCCCCAGTAAAACTGGTTTTCAGGAAAAATCAGCATTGCTGTTGCACATGAGGAGGGTTTCTGCACCCTGGGAAATTTGGGTGTTTCACTGAATGAGGAAAACCACTTGTTGTGTTAGTCCAGCTTGATGGTGATGCTGGACATAAAACCTTTTCTCTGGGCAGGTGAAGACCCCCTCGCTGATGATCAGAATGAACGAGACATTAACTCAGTGGCTGGAGTCTTGAAGCTGTATTTCCGAGGACTGGAAAACCCCCTCTTTCCTAAGGAAAGGTTTCAAGATTTGATATCTACTATAAGTAAGTACATGTGACAGCTCTTTATGGAGAACTGGGTGGGACGAGAGAAGCACTAGCACACATAAACGCAGGCTGCACACTTGGTATCCCAGCCTGATCAGGGTGAAGGACTTTTCCTTTCGCCCTTGGAGGGCTGGGCCTTTACGTGGAAGCTCCTCAAAGGCACATGGGCAATAGAGAGGTCAAAAGGCACTTTGCAGAGGCCACGTGGGCCTGTCCTCGTGTGTGCAGTGGTGATGGTTACCCTGTTAATTCCTGAGTTATGCCCAGTTGAAACATTTTGCTCAGTGAGAAAGGCAAGTGCTTTGGGAGTTTGTTCCTGTAGGTGTCAGAACAGATGTCTACTGTCATAGGATTTTATCCAGTTTGTATTTAGTTGGGTTTTTTTTTAAAAAAAAAATCCTCTTACGTAAAACGAAACTGAAAAAGTAGGGAACTCAACAGGCAATAATGGGATAAGTCAAATGGAAAAATTCCCCATGTGAAATACTATAAAGCTATCCATCTTGGTATTGAGGCTGGATTTTGCTCAGAATTTTGATTAAACAGCAGCCCAGCTACATGTTGTCAGTGAATTTTATTGTGATTAGCAAATGGCATAGTTTGAGCCAGAACAAGCACTTCTGTGTGATCCGCCTGCTCCAGAAAAGCTCTGGTGCTTGTCCTTTGCTTCCTGTGAAACAGCAGCGACAGGATTAACTCTCTACAGAACACAGGGATAGCTTAGGGCAGGACAGCCCTGAGTCACCCTCCTTCCCATGGGAGGGAGCAGGTGTCTGATGGCAGCTCCGGGCTCTGTGCACCCCTGTGGAGTGGAGAGCAGCAAATCTGAAAGTACTGACTCAGCATTGTTTCAGCTAACCTATTTCCTAGGACTTTCTAATTCCTGTTCAGAGCAGTAGGAGACAGGAGTGGAAGGGCTCAGAAGGATCCAATGCATAACCCAGAAGAGTAACATGAATAAAAACCTCCTTTAAAAATCTGCCCTAGAAAATCAAGCAGTGCTCTGGTTTCAGTGCCACATTGACTCAGGCTTTTGAGGAACAGAGGAGTTGTTGAGGAATGAAATAAATAATGCATAAACATTTATTTTAAAAATAAACCCACGGAAATGTCTTTATTTGCTGTTTATGCTGAATCTGAACATACGAATTCCCCTTGGAGGAGCAGTGTGCCCCATTCTCTTCCTGCACCTTAGTGCCGAACTCAGGGGTGACCTCTGGAGACAGGCTTTTGTTTTCCTCACTTACTGGGCCACTAGATCTGGAACAAGTCCCTCTGGTGCTGAACTGTCTGGTCCTGAGAAGGTTTTTAAGGATGTGCTTTCTATCCATGTGTTCCAGAAATTGAGAACCCTGCAGAGAGAGTGCACCAGATCCAGCAGATCATTGTCACTCTGCCTCGGGCTGTCATCGTGGTTATGAGATACCTCTTTGCTTTCCTTAACCAGTGAGTCTGTTTTCCTGCTTCACCAAGCTTCTCCTTGCCGTCCCTTTTGCCAGGGCTTCCCCATCTTTGCTGCATGAGTCCTTTCTGGTGTTGCCATGGGGAATTGTGCTTTGCTTCTTCCCCAGCCTTGCTGGGCTGTGGCTGTGTACCTGGGGAAGGGGGGCAGCTCGGTGATGATGCATCCCGGGCGGTGGGGGTTGGTGGTGGGAGGTTTTCCAAGCGAGCGGGAACGCGGCACGGCAGCTCCCTCACACGTGTGCTTGCAGCTTGTCACAGTACAGCGATGAGAACATGATGGATCCCTACAACCTGGCCATCTGCTTCGGGCCCACGCTGATGCACATTCCTGACGGGCAGGATCCGGTGTCCTGCCAGGCCCATGTCAATGAGGTCATCAAAACCATCATCATTCACCACGAGGGCATCTTCCCCAGCCACCGAGAGTTGGAAGGGCCTGTCTATGAGAAGTGCATGACCGGAGGGGAGGAGTACTGGTGAGCTCTCTGCAGGATTCCTGGGTACAAACACCTTCATCAGGCCAAGAGGCTCTTGCACACTGAACCATTTGATTTAGTCTTACCAGTCAAAACAGGCAGTTTCACCAGGTATTTCATTTTCCTGTGCTGACTCAGTATTAGAAACCTCAGTAAAAAACATCAGAAGAAACTTTTTCCAGTGCAAATACTAATATTGATGAAGATTTTTTGAGCTGCAGATCCACAGAAGCGTGGTCAGCGAAACAGAATTTTAGGTCAATTGTATCCAAATTCCTGCTAGGCTGGAAATTTTGAGTAAAGTCCCATAGTTCCATCATAATTTGCTGGTTGGATGAAATCCCTCAGCCCGAGGTTAACCCAAACCTTCCAGTTCCCTTTGTTGCTGGAATTCTAACTTAGCATTCAGGTCTGGATTTAACAAACCTGGATCAATAACAGACTTGAACTGATTTTCTACAAATATCTTACATTTCTGAGACCTCACTGTGCCTGATACTAGTCACCTGCCACCATCCTTCCTGGTGCAGCAGAGGATAAAATGCTAAAGGTCACTGTGGATTAGGGAATGGGACATTTAACTTGGTGTCAGTTTGTGTTAGTTTTGCCAAACTCTACTAAAGGCACAAGAGCCAACAGAATGTGACGTTCTGGGCCTGGTGATCATGGTGCGGGTGTTTGCTGTTCTCAGAGCAGGTTCGGAGTTACGCTGTGATTTGAAATCATAGAACCACAGAATCACAGAATCAGTTAGGTTGTAAAAGACCGCCAAGATCGAGTCTAACCTTTGACCAAACACCACCTTGTCGCCTAGACACATCCAGTCGTTTCTTGTAACCTTCAGAGATGGGCACTCCACCACCTCCCTGGGCAGCATCTCCCTCGAAACACTGGGTGTGCTGAGTGCATTGGGAGCAGAGTGCCATTTGTTGTGTGACAGCCTGACGTGTTCCTTTGCAGTGACAGCCCGCACAGCGAGCCGGGCACCATCGATGAAGTGGACCATGACAACGGGACAGAGCCACACACCAGCGATGATGGTGAGCAGGGGCTGGGTCCGTGTCAGAGCCGTGCCTGCAGGAGAGCAGCGAGCGCTGCGGGATGGAAGCTGGGCGGGCTGGCTGCTGGCAGGGCTGGGCCGGAGCAGGAGGCAGCGCTGTGCTTCCCAGCCGTGAGAGGGAGCTTGGGAAATGCCGCTGGCACTGCTGTGGGGCAGGAAACCATGGCAGGGCTTGCTGTGTTGGAAGGGCCCTGGGGAGTTGAGCACCTTCTGCTTCCGAGAGCTGCTGCCGCCCTGGCTGCGTCCTGCCTCGGCAGAACACGACTGCCCTGCGAGGCCTGCGGGGAGGAGGAAGGGCTCACCTGGCGAGCGGGGCCATAGGAGGAGGAATGGCCCAGGGAAGGGCACGCGAGGCCAGGCGGCTCCGGGCACAGGCAAGGGCAGGCGGGGCTGGGCAGCTCCAGGCCTGCTCTCAGCTCCAGGCAGGAGCCGACAGGCCTGGCAGAGGGAGGCAAGGGAGCTGCTGTGCAGCCAATTTCACACTTGGGTGGCCACGTTAATGGCTCCGATTGGGGTTTCCGAGTGATTAACTGTGGTGCCAAGTGTACAGCAGAGGAGAGGCTTTGTGAATTTACATATTCCCTCTCCCCCTTGCCCTGCACACACTCCCTGCTGGTAGCCCAGCATTGTGTCAGGGCTGTGAGAGCCCTCCTGGCTCTGTCTCCTCCAGAACATTCCCTGTTGATCCCCCTGTGGTGTTCCCAGACACTTCCCTCGTGTGAGGCTTGCTTAAGGTGGGGAAGATGAATCTGCTGAAGTGGCCTGGCCTGTCCCAGGTGGGGCTGCAATGGGGCAGGGGTCCGATGCAGCATCTCCCGTGTCTTTGGTGTCCCCCTCCTCCATGTGGGTTTGGTCTCTGAGCAGAGTGTTGGGTCACACACTGATGGCTGCTGAGCCCACAGTCAGTGATGGGGCAGAGCAAGTTTCTGTGTTTAATGAGAATGTGGCAGATCTAGAGGAAGTGGGCAGGCTTGTCCTGTTTTGCTTTGTCCTTTTCTGTCTGCCAGTGTCCAGGTGGGGATTGAAATGATCCACTGTCTCAGATAATCAAGGCACGTTAATGCTCTGACAGTGGCAGTGGCTGGGGAGTGGCAGCAGTCTGCCACCCAAGCAAGGCAGAGCGTGGGTCGCTCTGGCTAGTGAGGAGAGAGAGACTGTTGCTGCTTTGCAGTTGCAATGGTTTCTTTAGGATTCAGTGCTCCCCAGCTGGAAACAGATCTGCATAAGAGCCAGGCTCTTTCACAGGCTCCTCAGTGCCATTGGGTGCCCCAGCAGCTCCTGCTGTGATGCCCTTGGCCAGAGGACCCTCTGTGCTCATCACCTTCCAAAGTGAAGTTCTGCCTCAGCCCTCCTGTATTTCAGGCACTGAGCTCCCAGTTTGTGAGTCACAGGTGTTTGGTAGAGCTCACATTAGGAAAAGTGGGGAAGCAGTGAGGCAGAGTGCTGCAGATGGGGGGGTGCAGAGCAGCTGCCTGGCTGGAGTTGGTATCATTATTTCCACGGGGATCCCCAAAGGGGCATTAGTTGTTCATCAATAATTCAGGCCAAACTGTCTCCAGGATAAGGAAGGGAAAAGAAGGTAAGTGGGGTTTGATCACAGCATCTGACATGGCTTGACAAAATCTCAGGCTGGAGGATAATGGGGTTCTGTAACCAGAGGCGGAAAATGGGAGTGTGGGTGAGGATGCCATATGCACAGAGGGAGATTCCTGCTGCTCCCCATCTGGTTTGTAGCTGTTTGTAATTGCCGGTAGTTTGTGAGTCTGAGAGAGGTCCTAGAAAGGCTGGAACAACAATAAGAATTGATCAGTCTGAAAACAAGGAGGTCTGTGCTCAGTGTCAGATGTTCTGCGGATGCTGGGCGACAGCAGCACTGCTGCTCTGGTGAGATGGCTCTCTAGGGCTCATCTTCTTGTGATGGCTGAACTGAGCTGCTCTCTCTCTGTGCTTCTCTCCTGTGCAGAGGTGGAGCAGATCGAAGCCATAGCCAAGTTCGACTACATTGGACGATCTCCACGGGAGCTCTCGTTCAAGAAAGGGGCCTCACTCCTGCTGTACCATCGGGCATCGGAAGACTGGTGGGAAGGGAGACACAACGGGGTGGACGGGCTCATTCCCCACCAGTACATCGTGGTGCAAGACATGTGAGTAAAGTGGTGAGGGTTGTTAAAATCCTATACTTGCACAAGGTCCACTTCAGTCACCTAAAATAATCAGTCCATTTTGCTGAGGTTTAATGACTTTGGTGAGCAATCTGGGCCTGTTCACTTCTCCCTCTCTGTGTATTGGCTCCATTTGTTTCTCATTCAGGCTGATAAAGACAAGTACTAAACATTGTACCTCAGTGTACCTGGAGCCCATCCCTCATGGACTCCCCAAAGTGGTGTGACCCAGGCTTACCACTGGCCTTGCCCCTGTGAGCGTTGACCTGGATTGTTCGGTGTTCACCTGGCCTGTGGGCAGATCCCAGGGCTCTTTGCAGGTGCTGCTTCTATTACAAGTACACAGGGGATGTGGCAGGGGATGTGGAGGCAGATGTGCCCTGTTTCCAAGCTCCCAGTGAAGTGGTGGCCTTGGTCCAGCTCCTTGTTAACAAAGTGGGAGCTGCTGGCGTGGTGATGTTTGGACGTGGCATCTGGGCCCTGGCTCCCCCGGGGCACAGACCTGTCCCTGATGCGGTCTCCTTTCCCTAGGGATGATGCGTTCTCTGACAGCCTGAGCCAGAAGGCGGACAGTGAGGCGAGCAGCGGGCCACTGCTGGATGATAAAGCCTCCTCCAAGAATGACATCCAGTCACCAACAGATCATATCATGGACTATGGCTTTGGGGGAGTGATGGGCAGGTAACTCTCATTTTCCTGTGCTCATGGAGGTGGTCGCTGTCACAGCTGTGAACAGTCGGTGTGTGGGGTAGGGCAGGATGGCAGGGAAGGCTCTAGTAAGCACTGTAGGATAACATGAGCATGGAGGGAGTTTCATGTGCACTGCTAATGGGGATTTAACATGTACAGAGGCTACAATGAGGCCCTGAGCAACCTGGAAGGTTGATCTAGTGGAAGGTGTCCCTACCCATGGCAGGGGGTTGAAACAAGATGACCTTTGAGGTCCCTTGCAACCCAAACTACTAAGATTTGATGCTGTCTCTTTCTTATTACTAGCTGAAATATTTGTCTTCCCCCTTGCCTGAGTCTTCTGAAGCCAGAAGGCTCGAGTTTGGTCTGAGCTGAACTCAGGGCTGAGTGATTTCCTTGCAGCATGTGGCCAGCCATGGTCAGGCTGACAGATGCTGACCCGGTGTTGTGCTGGATTCTTTGCAGAGTGCGACTGAGGTCTGATGGTGCAGCCATCCCCCGGCGCCGCAGCGGGGGGGACACCCACAGCCCGCCCCGAGGGATGGGGCCTGGCATAGACACCCCTCCTCGAGCAGCAGCCTGCCCCAGCAGCCCCCACAAGATCCCCCTCAACAGGGGCAGGATCGAGAGTCCTGAGAAGCGCAGGATGGCGACGTTCGGCAGCGCAGGCAGCATCAATTTCCCAGACAGGAAGGGCCTGGCTGACAGCCACCCACTGAGATCGACCTGTGGATCCACCCGGCACAGCAGTCTTGGAGATCAGAAATCCCTAGAAGCAGAAGCTCTTGCTGAGGTAAGAGGGCTGGGAAAGGACCAAGAGGCTGAAGGGGAACTCACTGAGGAGTGCCCAGAGCCCCTTCACCTCAGACACTGTTACGGTGCTGCTGTCACAGCTGTTACCCAACTGTGTTGGGTTGTTCTTGTGAAAGATGTTCACCCAGCTGATGTAAATTTTCACCTTGAAGCCTGTGGGGCTGCTGAGCTTGGGAGTCCTGAGGCTTTACTCTGGGAGAATATTTTCACTCATCATCTGAGCAGCTTAATAGACTGAATTGGATACTTGATAATATAACTTGATAATTATTTCCCTTCAGCTGAACATTACCTGAGGCTCAGCAAGCATTTTGTAGGTGTTATAAAATTAAGGATTTGTCTACACCAGGACAGCATTAACTAGGGTGACTTTTCAATGATTGACTCTGGTGCCTTAAATTACTTCTCCCATGGTCTTGCTGAGTTAGTGGCCTTAATTAAGTTAAGGTGGATTTAAGTAAATCCAAACTAGGGCCTCTCCATTTGTGCAGGAGACCCCAGCACTGTAGGCATAGGCAGTGTAGCTAGTTCTCTGTGCATGGGCACTTCTGGTTGAACTTCTGGGGGATCCCTGTGGACAGACTGGAGACCGGAGGTGGGTGGGTGGTGAGGGGCTGGAGCCAATCTCTCCTCGGCTGCCTCAGGCCTTGTTGCTGCCTCTCGTATATCCATGGCGAGCTGCTGTCATGCCACTCGCTCCATAAACATCCCTGTGCATGTCCCTGCCACATGCCATTGTCCTGTGGGCACAGGGACAGCAGAGGCCCCATACATCCAGTGGAGGCTGCAGGGCCTCTTTTGTGGGGAAAAGCCAGCCTCAGTGCTGAGGGGGAGCTGTGTGGGCAGGCTGGTGTTCACCCCATCACTCCTGGTGCTCAGGATTCCTGCCCTTTGGAGCTGGTGATCAAGCTCCTGCTGACCTGGGGAACACGGGGTACCTTTGTGTGGCCAGTTTGGGCTTCACACCTTCTCCCAAAGCTGTTTTCCCTGGGGGCTCTTAGGTCAGAGACCCCCTCTGCAGACACGCATGCCAGGACAGTGGGGTGGGGGGCAGGAGAGCAGGTGCTGCTGTGGCACAGTGCAGACATTCCTTTGGCATTCACAGGACATCGAGAAGACCATGAGCACAGCGCTGAACGAGCTGCGGGAGCTGGAGAGGCAGAACACGGCCAAGCAGGCCCCGGACGTGGTCCTGGACACGCTGGAGCCCATGAAGAACCCCCCGATGGGCGCTGCCAACTCGGAGCCGGCCAGCCCCCTGCACACCATCCTGATCCGGGACCCCGACGCGGCCATGCGGCGCAGCAGCAGCTCCACCACCGAGATGATGACCACCTTCAAGCCGGCGCTGTCGGCCCGGCTGGCCGGGGCACAGCTGCGGCCGCCGCCGATGCGGCCGGTGCGGCCGGTGGTGCAGCACCGCTCCAGCAGCAGCAGCAGCTCGGGGGTGGGCAGCCCCGCCGTCACGCCCACCGAGAAGCTCTTCCCCAGCAGCTCGGCAGATAAATCGGGCACCATGTAGGCTGGGGCGCGGGGACCGCGGCAGGAGAGCCGGCACCCGGACGGTGGGAGCGGGGCGGGCGCGGCGAGGCCTCGCTGGGGGAGCGGGGCTCAGAGCCCTGCTGCAGGGAGCCTCTGTGAAAGGAACACGCGTGGCCTGGGCCTGGTGCTGTACATACGTGTGTGTGTGTATGTAAATAGGTGTGCACACACCCCATCCATGCAGAAACACTTCCCGAGCTTGCAGTCCTACAGCAGGAGGAGACGGCCGGTCTACGTGTTGGCACTGGAGAACACGCTCAGTGTAGAAGTATATATTAAAAACAAAGTGTACAGAATTCAGTGACTTTTTAAAACAGTAGATTTACCTCAGAAACTGGCTCTGAAATGTCCTCTCTTGAGACAGTGGGTTGGTCTGGGTTTCCAAGGCTCTCTGTGTGCACATGGAAGCCCATATTGCAGCAGCTGTGCGTCAAGCAATACAAGGCCATCCTGGGATTTATTTTCTGTACCTCTTGGCATTGAAAAAAAAAAAGGGATGGAGATACAGTGGGGTCTGTTCACTGCTGGGCTGTGGAGAAGAGCTGGAAATCCATAAATGACCATGTGTGTCCGGCCAGCTGGAGTCTTTCCAGTCCTGAATCCTGAGATATCTTTGCATGCCCATGATGCCCTGGGCAGCAAGGACAAAGCAAGGTGTGTACCATGAGCGGGATGGAGTGAAGTGAGTGTCATGAGTGGGGACAGAGTGAGGTGTGTGCCATCACCCTCGCACAGGAGGAGGACGCTGCGCTGCACCGGGACCGTGGAACGCTGCTTCTCTGCAAGTTTTCAGAGTGAACAAGGACTAGTGACCAAACCTGTGGTAAAGCATGGAGTAACTTACAGAGTTTGGAGATTCTTCATCTTCCTTTCCCCACGTGCTTTTTCCTTTTTTTTTTTTTTAATCAAAACCCAACCCAATGGTCTCTCGAGAGTCAGGACTGAGCAGCGAGGAGGGGTCTCGGGGCAGAAGGGTTGTCCTGCATGAGAAGCATGAGCCGTATTTGACCACATCAGATGCAAAACTGATCTGATGGGTGATACTTTGCACTTTCTGTACTGTACCATGTAATACAACCATTTGAGTTTATGCAAAGGAATCTACATTTTGTTTTACCCAGAGAAAAAATACGCAGAAGGCTGGGGATTGCATGGTCCTGTCTAATAATCTGGACTCCTCTGTAAGCACTGTATCCAAGATGCTCCGTGCTTCTCCTGCAGCTTTTCCTTGTACAGATTTCCATGCAATGCCCCATGATTTGGCACTTCCCCATGGTCACGTATTAATGGCTCCTTAACGTTCATCCTTCCTCCCCGCTATCTCTGATCCTGCTGTTCTGTCTGTGCCTGGGCGAAGACGCCTGCAAGCCCTCCTGACTCACCCAGCAACCACCTACCCTGCCTGGGGCTTTGCTTTGTCCCCCCACTTCATCTTCCTCATCTCTCCAGCACTGCTGTGGATCCCAGCTCCGCAGGAGAAGCAGCCTGACTTCCAGAAGGCAGTGGAGGCACTGAGCAGGGTGGCAGAGCCCGTCAGTCCTGCAGTGGCTCGTGTCTCCTCGGCTGGGGAGCTCACACTCGTGCAAGACCGCCTGTACATTCACACCTGTACCTCTGTACCTGTACCTCCATGCTTGTACTTTCACAGCTGCACCCCCGTATCTGCACCTCTGTGCACCGGGCACGGAGCTGACACCGCAGAGCGTTGGGACCGGCCGGTGCCTGTCCCGTGCCCATCGCACGTGCCCCTCACGCCCCGCTCTGCCAGCCCTGTATATACTGCTGTACTTGCTTAACTGCTTGAAAGTAACTGTTAACCTGTAAACTGTACAAAAATAGGCTAAAATTAGATAAAAGCCGATGCCACTCAACAAATCTTTGCACTTAGTAGGTAGCTTGATGTAAAAATAAACCCAGTAATAATAATAGTAATCCCGAAGGGAAGCAAAGCCGCCAGCACCCCTTGCAGAGCCCGTGGGGAGCAGCTCTGCCCATGTCCCTCCCTGTCACACTGGCAGGGCAGACAGTGTGTGTACTTGTCTGTGAACGTCCTTGGCGTTTGTAATGACCACAATTGGTTCATGTTGGTGTTTATTTCTCCATCATCCCCCTTTCCTGGCGCAGCCCTGGCCACTGCCCGGCCTGGCGCAGCGGCAGCAGATGTTTGGCCAGGCTGGGCTGGTCACGGACCTGTGCTGGGGGAGGGAAGGACCCATTTGGCACGAGTGCTGTGTATCCATTGCCAGTAATTATTACTTTTGTTTCCATTTAGTTCCTGGAGAACGTTCACTTTGCCAGTTTTCTGTTTTTTGTATGCTTTCTGAGATGACTTGAGAGCAAACCCATCTTCATTAGGGGTTTTATTTCCTCCCTTCTTACTTTTGACCATACGGTACAAATTCCAGTGTCTTTCTATTAAATTATTGCCTTTCATTTTCCTTTGTTTCATTTTGTTGTGGGTTTTTAATACAATCATTTTCTTATCTTTAAGTGCCTTTTTGAGCACCAAAACAAACGGTTGGAGTTCAGGCCTGGGAGCTGTGCACACATGGGTTCGTCTGGGCAGTTGTGTTGTGCTGGGGGTGATTGCTTTTGAAGTCCTTCCATTTTTCTGTTTAATGAAAAGGGAACCAAGACTTTTTGTTGGAGAATAAAGTCCCCCTTTGTAATACGGTATTCCAAGTGTAGTTTTAACTACTGTAAATTTAAGGGAAGAAATGTATTTTTGTGTAAGCGAACTTGGCACAAAATTGAACCACATACATTGTAGGAGCATCATAACTGGAACCCGCTCATGGTTTGTGAGTGACTGACTCCGATCCTCGGTACCTCCCTGAGGGCACGGACTGTGTGGGCTTCAGAGTTCACAGAGCTTCACTGTGACAACCCACGGCCGAGCTGCTGCCGGGCCCAGGGTGGGTGTGCTCCTGCCCCCGGGACCGCAGCCCGCGGAGGGCGGCTGCACGGGGCAGCTGTTTCTCTGCTGTGCAGAGCGAGCGCGGATCTCGGCTCGGCTCCGCGGCCCTGCCCCGTCCAGCCCGTCCTGCCCCGGGGCCTGCGATGGTGCTGAGGGGCAGCGCGACGGCACCGCGGCCCCTTCCCTGGACAGACCCTCAGTGCCGTGAGCGCACGGTCCCGGGGCGGCGATGACAGTGCACTTTGTTCCCTAGGCTGAAGTCCCTGGTAGGTCGTTTTTGTATCCCCGGGTGTGTTATTTAACTAGCAGTGTTGTGGTTCTCGCGGGGCGGCAGTAGATGTCCCGAGTCTGATTTGCTTTGCGTGGCTGGGCTGCGAGGTCTGGTGGGGACGGGGTTGGTTATGCCGGGAGGCCGTGGGAAACCGCTGGCTGCTGCCCACTGTACCGGTCACCCTCCTCCTCCTCTTCCTCCTCTGGTGTTGTCTCTGTAACGTATGGTGAGATGCCGTCAGCTAGAGTGTCTGAGTGGGTCCTCGTGTGTGCTGGTGATGCCATGTAGATGAAGCCACTGGTTGGGTGTGGACTCATCCTGTTGAATAAACCGCTTAACTTTTCTCAAAAACCTTGTCTGTGGTTTCAGAAGATTTGCTGCCTCTTGCCTGTGCTTCTTCCCCACCCCTCATCCCATGGATGCTCAGCGGCTGCCTTTGTGTGTGTTTGGATGGGCCATGGAGATGACATACAGGCTCTTCCAGCTCTGGGCGTATGGTGCAAATACAGGAAAGAAGGATGTGGGTGAATAAAAAAACCCACCCACCACCTCCAAGGGATTTGCCCATTTCCAGTGAGGTGGCAGGACCTGTGCTGGTCTGCGTCAGCCAAGATGTTCCCCCTGTGGGGGGAGCCCCCTGCCCTGCCACAGGGGACACGTCACACTCTGCTCAGGGAAGGGGACCGTGCCCACAACGCACAAATGAAGGCAGACAAAAGCAGATGTCAAAATGAGCTTTAAGCAGAGATACTTTAGTGCTTGCTCTGTGGCAAATGGGACAAGAGTGATCTTCCTCCCAAAGGGAAGGAGCATAGCACTGAGGGGGTAGCACGGCCAAGGGCACAAACCAAGCCCCTTCCTGCAGTGGTGGTGGGTCCCCAGCGGGCACCATGGCCCTTGGGACTGTCTACCTTGGCTTTTACAGAATCAATTAGAGCCAGCTCAGTGACATGAGAACCACAGCAAGCAGAGGACCTTGTCCGTGGCAGCCTGCTCGGAGCTCGGCTCAGCCCCGCGGTGTGTCCGGTATCCTGCCATGGAGGTGCCCAGGCGGCACCGTCCTGCCCAGCCTTGCCAGCCCCCTCGGCAGTCACTGCCTTGCCAGCCAAGCTGGTCACACCTCACCAGGGCTCTGCGCTCGCCGAGCAGCACCTCGCTGCACTGCACCTCTAACCCATGAGATTTATCACCAGGTTCAGTGAAGGAATGCAATTAAACAGCTTTCCCAATGCACCTGCACTGCTGGGTTCATCAAGGGTCTGTCCTGCATCCAAAACGCTCCCAGGCAGGCTCACCCCTAGCTTAGAAGGTCCCCACAGCACCCCAGGCAATGAGCCAAATGCAGCCTTTGCCTGAGAGTCAATTAAAAGTCCCTGTTCAGCAGTACTCCTAATCCAGGCTCATGTGAATCTGTTCATCCTCTCTTCTGGCAGTGAGGCTTTTAGTGCCACAACTGGGATGGTAAATGGACCGTGGGAGCTGTGCCCTTTGTCCCTTGGCCCCGTGCAGGAGCTGACCTCGAGGCTGAGGTGTGCGCTGCTGTGGCTCCAGATGGGAGGCTGGGATTTAGCTCCTGGGCTGGGGTTACAGGCAGCTTTGTAAGTCAGGTTTGTTCAGGCTAGTTTTGGGTGGGCTTACCAGGGGCTGATGTACCTCTTGCAGACAGCAAGGTTCAGCCTTTGTCAGCCATCTCTGAGGCACAGACTGTCCCACTGCCCAGCGTGGGAGCAGCAGGATGGGGAAGTGTCACCCGAAAGCAGGTGATGCTGCAGCCTGGGAACACGAGAGACCCTTGGCCTGTGCCTCTCCCAGGTGCCAGCATGGGCTGTCAAGGTGCAGAGCCCTCCTGTGCCCCACAGCACCCTGCCCTGCCCTGGGCAATACAGACACTGTGTCCTGCCCTACAGCCGGGCTCTGGGTGCTGTTTATGGCTGCTGAGGGGATAAAAAACCCTGATTCTGAACAAACAGCCCCAGAGCCCTTCGCACCTGAGCTGCAAGGAGCTGTGCTGGACGTTCACCCACGCTGGGTTACGTCTCTTCCCATTGTTTTTTTCTGCTGCTGGTTCGTGGCTTCACTTTCCTCCCATCCTGGCAGCGTGGAGAGGCAGAGACCTCCCTGATTTCATCCATCATCCATCCTTGAGGTGGGGCAGCTGCAGACGCAGCTGGCGATGCTCAAGCAGGGCTTTGTGTGGGCCATGAGCAGGGGGAGGAGTGGCTGAGCTGCAGGCGGGGCTCGACCTGCATCACCCCGTCCTTAATTACCCCTCCTTAAATACGGTTAATGGAGCCAGGGTGGGTTCTGGGCTGCCAGGCCTGCCCTGTACCGGTCACCACCCTCTCCTCAGCACCGAGAGCAGCTGACGGCAGCAGGGTCCGGTTCTGACACGGCCCGGTCCCCACCGCGGGAGCATCTTGGGCCGGGAGGCTCCGGGGAAAGCCCGGGGGTGGCTCCAGCAGGTCCCCGGGCAGCGGATGCGTGTGGAGGAACAGGGCCCTGGCCAGGCCCTTGAAGGTACCAGGTGTGTGCCAGCTGCGTGCGACACTCGTGAGGCCTCTGCGGGGTGTGTGTGTCTGTCCCCGGTGTGTGTGCCCCCGGTGTGCCGGCGGTGTGTCCCCCCGGTGTCCCCGCGGTGTGTCCGTGTCCCCGCGGTGTGTCCCCCCTGTGTCCCCGGTGTGTCCCCGGTGTGCGCTCG
>VZTE01001213.1:598402-609916 GCA_013397775.1 Eulacestoma nigropectus
TCCTTCCTCTCCCGTTCCCTCTCCCGTTCCTTCCTCTCCCGTTCCCTCTCCCGTTCCTTCCTCTCCCGTTCCCTCTCCCGTTCCTTCCCCTCCCGTTCCCTTTCCCGACCCTTCCTCTCCCTCTCCCTTTCCCGTTCCCTTTCCCGACCCTTCCCTTCCTACCCTCCCCGGCCGCTGCCCCCGCTCGGCTCCGGGCCGGGCACTGCCCCCGCTCCGGTGGAAGACGCTGCACGGGCTGTCACTGACTGAACTGAATTAATACCTGAAGTGTCTCTCTCAAGAGGGTCCAGTTACCCGGCTGAGGTGTGATAATCATTAACTCTTAAGTGTGAACAATAAATTGAATGTATTTGTTAATTTCTAATGGGCCGAATGCAGTATTTGCATTTAAATTACCTTTCCACGCTGCTGCGCACTGACACGTGTGTTGATTTCCTTCTGAAGTTAAAAATACCTTTTAACTGGTGCGTGTGTGTAAGCACTTCCTCGTCTGCTGCATCGGAGCGCTACTGGGCAGCTGCTCCGTTCCTTGCCCAGCCCTTCGGAGCAACGTGGGCTTTGGGGCTCGAGGAACCCGTGCTGGCAGTGCCCGCAGTGCCCTGGAAGCTGACGTGGGTGCTGGGCCCGGTCAGGGTGCGCCGGGTCGCTCTGTCCGCGTTTGGGGTTCTGCTGCGGGGTGCAGGGCACAGAGCAGGGGCTGCAGGAGCCTGGCTGTCCCCTCTGAGCAGAGGCTCTCCCCAGGGCTCTGGGAGATCGGAAGTGATGGTGGTGTCTGAGGTGGGTGCGTGGTGGGTCTTGCTGATGCCCCTTGCTGGAAGATACCATGGGACTGGACGTGAGCCAGGTGATAAAAAAAGACGAGGAGGTAAAAGCATGACTGTGTCTGCCTCTCTTAGCAACTGGGTGAGTAAGAGATTCCAGGCAAAGCTGTGCTGTGAATGTCCAAAGTGCAGCCTGTCACAGGGTGAAATGTGTTCATCACAGCAGGGCAGCTCTGCGGTGTGATTGTCTTCACGGAGAACTTGCTGAGAGCGCTGCTGTGGAGCGGGGCTGGGGCTGGCTCTGGGCTGAGCAGGAGCAGCCGTGGTGCTGCAGGGAGCACGTGGCAGTGCCTGAGGGCCACAGCAGGGCCTGTCTGGGCTTCAGACAAGGGTGACTGGGGAAGCAGCAGCTCCCAACAATTCCTTCTCCGTGACTCTGGTTTTCTTCTGGATAAATGGTGTTTCCTCGTGCAGCACCAGCTTCTCCCTAGATGAACCACACCCCTGTGAGATGGCACATGGCAGGATGAGGGCTGGGTGGCAGGTGCTGTCCCAGCTCGCCCTGCTCTGCACTGGTGAGGAGAAATAGCACAGCACTTGCTTTTAGCTCTGGGAGTGCTCCTGGGCTGATGCTGCCGGGGCTGGAGCAGGACAGTGCTGGAGTGTGGCAGTGCCAGGCCTTGCCTCTGCCTCACCCGGACCTCATTCAACACTGGAACCCTCTGAGGTGCTGAAATGAACTCTCAGCTTCCTCCAGTCATCTCTGGGGTAGCTGACCACCAAGGAATGCTCTGTGGGTGACTTGCCTTTAACTTGGATGGGTCCAGCAGTTCAATACTTGGATGGATCCAAGAGCCACTTGCTCTGTGTGCTCCAAGGGGCACTTAAGGGCACTCTGGCACCTGTCACACTCATCGCTAATGAATGAAAGAATGACATAGAAATGAAATGTAAAGGAAATGATGCAGAACTTAGTGATTAGTGCTTTGAACCTGGACTTGAAGTGAAGCAAGTGCTCTCAGTCCTGCTGACTGAATCAAATAATCCAAATTACTAATACATTTTAGTATTTTTTTTCCTGTGCAAAGACATTAAAGTGCTTTTAGCAAATGAGGTAAAGATTTTCCATCCATGTTTAAAACTAAGAGCACTGTGCTGTGGGTGCACAGAGCCTGCTGTGAGCTCATGGCAGGGACTGTGCATGGCAGCCCCGTCCCTCCTGCAGCCTCTGAATCTGACTGCCCTGGGAATGGCTCTGCCTGGGAATGGCATCTGTGCACAGCCATGGGCCACGCTGGGGAGCCAGCATGGAGCCCAGGGTGCAGAGAGGAGCATTCCTTCCCAGTGAGAGCCAGGGCCATGAGGGATGGTCTGGGGCCACCTGAGGGTAGTGGCTCATCCCTGGCATCCCAGTTCAGAGGGTTTTTGCAGTCCCTGCTGCTGTTTCAGCTCAGATACGGCTGCGGGTCCCTTTGGGCAGCAGCTCTGACTTGCCTGGAGCTCCCTGGTCTTGTGAACATATCAGAGATGCTCTGTTGCATTGGCTTTGTTGCTGAGGGTGTATATTAATTGCTATGGGTGTACATTTATTGCACCCTCATTGCTTGTGGCTGGACCATGCCCATGTTGGGCCATTTAGTGCCCTTTTTCCTGCCTGCTGCCCTCTGCCTGTGGCACCCTCAGTGTCTGGGGCTGCCCAACAGCTCAGCCCCCCGGGGCAGGGCAGCAGGAGTGACCATAGCCCCAGGGATGTGGCAGACATTTTCCCATGTGGGTATGCGTGTGTTTGGAAACATTCCCTGTGAGCATATGTTTGATTTCCTGTGGAGAAATGCCGGATGAGATTGATTCTTGAAACTGGCAAAGTGTTTTTCAGATGTCAGTTACCCTGGCCCTGCCCAGCCGTGGGAGGGACAGTACTGGCACCAGCCGGTGCTGCTGTGGGACGTGCTGGGTTTTGGTGCAATTTGGTTTCAATTTTAATATTTTTCTTTGAATGTTTCCCTCCCTGCTCCAGCACAAGCCAGAGCAATGTTCCCATCTCCCTGGAGCGGAGCCCTTCCCTTGGCTGACCAGTGCTGACGTGGTGTGTGTCTGGAGTGTTCCTGGTGCCCCCGGCTGTCCCCACCCCCCTGCCCACCTCTGGGCTCAAGCAGGACCTGGAGCAGCCAGGGCTGAGTGAGCCACTCCCTCGGGGAGGTTGTGCTGTATCCTGAGCCTGAGCCGGCTGCAGGCACAGAATGAAAATAGGAGTATTTCCCTAACTTTTGATAACTTTTTTATTTCCCCTTAATATACACCTACAGCCTCACCATAGAAACATTGGAAGGCAGACTTTAGTAGGCCTGAGAGACTGCAGCATTATCCATCTTCTGTAAATACTGTGGAGCAGTTGGAAACCTTTTTATGATCACAGCTCAGCTGGAAAACAGCACCACATTCCTGCTGCCCTTTGGGATCACTTCCCTTGCTTGTGGGGTGGAGGGCAGCAGCTGTTGAAGCATTTTGGTTTGTGTTCCATGAGATAAAAGTGTAATTTGCTGGATTTTAAATATCTCATGCATCAGATCAGCATAAGCATTGCAGGTAAATCAGCCTTGCTCTGTTCCACAGAGATGCCTCTTCCCTCCCCAGGAATCTTCCAGACACTTGGGCTTGGAGTCCTTGATGCTGCAAAATCAGTGGAGGTTTGTGTGTTGGAAATGGAGCTTCGGCTCTGGAGCAGAGCTTATCCCAGACCTTTAAATCTGATAACACCCTCCTGACAGCACCCAAAGGCCAGGCACCCTCTGACAGCTCCTAATTCCACCCGAGCCCCACCAGTGTGAGACTCAGCTCTGGACATGCAAACGTTCTATCCGGTTCTATCTAACAAAGATAAATTTTTAAATTAAGATACCCAGCTGCCTGGGGCACTCAGAGATCTCGATGAGCGTGAGCTTGGCTGGGAGCTGGTGCAGATCCTTTGGCTGCTCTTCCAAGGAGCTCATGCAGTGAGGCGGTGATGGGCCTGGATGGGGTTCTGCAGCCTGGCGAGAGCCCTGTGCTCCCTGTGACACTCTCCCAGAAAAGGGCTGTCATCAGTGCTGCTCATCAGTGCTGGTCACCAGCCCAAGCCCTCCTATCCTGCTCAAAGCTAACGAGCTTGTTTCCCTCCCTGATGTGTCTCAGCTGACAAGAAATAACTGTCCTTGGCAGCCTTACCCACCCCCTACCTGCTGCTGCTGAACACCAGTGAAACTTGTGTTGAATTTCTGTCTCTAAACTGTTGTTGCATCCATTTTTTTCACGCCCTTCGAAAGACCCTTTATAAAAATAATTTATTTAGCAATGACTGGGCAAGTGCTGAAGCTGGCAGAACTGTGCCATAGAGCAGGGCAGCACTGGGCTTGTGGGGCTGTGGCAATGGCCGAGGGTGAGGAGGCTCTCAAGAAGGCTTTAGGGTGAGATGCAGCCTTTTTCTTAAAAGAAAGAAAGGAAGAAATTAAGTCTTACATAAAGTCAAAACATCTGCTAGTGCATGACTAATGCCTTCCCTCCTCCCTGGTGTGGAAACTGAAGTCCATGGGAATTATATAAATGATTGCTTCCTGTATGAAGTTATACATTGTTCACAGGGCTTTTGCGGACAAGCCTCGTGTTCAGCCACCCCTTCCCTCGTGCTGTTTGCTCACGGCTTTGGATCCAGCTGATCCTGGCCCCGCTGCACTGCTGCCATGAGCTGACAGCAGCAAAGCCCAAACACATCGTCCCTGGCCCAGCTGGTGCCAGGGTGGATTTATTCATGCCAAAGTCAGCTTAACTGGACAATTACCTGTGTTTAAAGCTGAGGTTATTGATGTACAGTGCTGACAGCTGAATTAGCTGAGTGCTGGGCTGTGGGTGAGCCCAGGGTGGCAGCCTCTGGTGACGCTGCTGTGCCCTCCAGACCACCCTGCCTGACACTGGGGTGCTGATGCCTTCCCCAGGACAGGGCTGATGGCAGTGACAGATCCCAGGATCTGCATCCCTTTGGTGTGAGAATGTGTTGGTGAGGGCTGGTCTGTCTGAGGGGAAGTGCAAGGAAATGTTTTACAGACCCAAAAGCCAAAGCAGCCCCCAGACATGGTTTTATTCCCACAGAGCTTCCCCGTTCTGGCAGTGCTACTCTGCAGCATCTTTATAACTTTGCTCACTTGTTTGCCTCTTGATCCCAGTTTAAACCCTGGGTGGTGCCCTCTGCCCACCCCAAGGCTCCGACCTCCCCACGTCCCAGCAGGAGTCCTGCGGCTGCCAGTCTGCCCAGTACCACCCAGCGGGGAACAGGGCTAACTCACTTCTGTGCTGAATTTTTATTGATATGTCTTGAGTTTTGTTCTAGTTTCCCTGCATGGATCTCTCAGTTCTGGACACTCTGGGTCTGTGTCTCTGGTCAGAGCTGGAGGAGCTGCTGGGCCCAGCAGAGGCGAGTGCTCCTGGCAGATGGATGGATGCAGGGTGTCTCAGCTTCCAAACACTGCACCAGGCCATGCTCTGGCTTTCTGCTCTCCATGTCTGGGACAATAACTGCAGCCAGAATTACTAATGGGCTTCTGCTTTTAGCCTGAGTGCTGCAGGCTGCTGCTCCAAGGTGGAAATCATGGAGTCAATTAAGTAATTACCTGGTGTTTCAGCTGCCAACACTCGAGGGGTTTTGTTTTTCGCCACTGGCGTCAATCTCAACACACATCTCACCCCAGACTCATCAGCAGTGGTCTGTGCACTACTAGAGCAGGCTGCAGCACCATGGAAGGGCTGGAGCTGCTTTTTCTGCAGGTGTTTTGGTGACAAATGGCTCTTTCTCCCTCTTTGGTCTCACTCTGGCACATAAATCCAAGCATAAACAGGCTAAGCTGAGCAGGAGCCAAAATTGCCTCTTCATAGTTCTCGTGTTCTGACTGTTTTACCCTCACTTGGTTGATGAGCAGCAGTTCACCAGTGAAATGCAGAGTGAGCTGAGCTGTAGGTGACACACAGCGGCACGAGGAGCAGCCAGAGACTCTGCCGAGGCCCCATGATCCAGGGAAATACATCTCCAGTGGCTCCTGAGACTCATCAACATCTTGGCGAGACAGTGCTGGAAGTGCTGGGCACTGCTGGAGCGTACTAATGAGCAGGGATAGGGCTGGTGGGAGGCAGGATGGATCGCTGCCCTCAGGCACTTCTGGGCAGAAAGTCCAGGGGCACAAGGTCATAATCCATGGCAAAGCATGGAAGCCTTGTTGGTGAAAGTTGTGTTCATAATTAAACCAGAGTTGGGAAGTGCTTGAGGGGGCCAGAGCCCCATGAGGAGCTCTTCAGACTCTCTTGCACTTCCCAGTAATTAAGGGGGTGCATAAATGAACCTTCATTGGAGCAAGGGCATGTTTGGGGAATGTCTTACCCTGGCATAGGGATGGAGTGGAGGGTGGTGTGCTACTCTTGCATTGCAAAGGCTGAGAACTGCTTAATGTTTAGGAACAGGGGAAGGCAGCAATGAAGTGATAAATACAGCAGCAGAACAACCCAAACAATTTCTAGCAAAGGAATGAAGTCCCAGCGATGGGCATTTTGGTGGCAAATCAGCAGCCATATGGCACAAGGGACTGGGAACAATTTGTATCCAAACTCTGCTCCCAAGTCTTTTAACTGAAAAAGGCTAAATCTGTGCACGAGAGCTGGAATGTCAACTAAGAAACACTTCTATTAATGTATTGACTCTCTTGCCTTTGGATTTCACCTGATTTGCCCAAGAACCAAACAGCCAAAGAGTGACTCTAAGGCACAACGCTGGCAATGGAATACACTGTTGGGAGACAGTCAAAGAAAATGGAAGGTATTGCAGACCTACTGCTGTGTCTAAGTGTGCATGGATTATCGGTGTGGGAGTTTTTACTCTGGAGTAGTTTGGAGCTAGTGAGATTACTCACGATTTTTATAACATTTATTGCATCAGCATCAGTGTCCAAATGGGAGGTATCTGCATGTGCAAAACAATGTCTCTGAAATGTCAACAAGTGTTGCTGTGGCAGAAGGCCAAAACCAGCAAAGGCCAATTCACTGCTGGCTCATTCTTTGACTCGGTGTCCCTGTCCCAGGTCAGGGCTGTGCCAGTTCATCTGCTGCTTCCTCTCCCCAGGCTGCCTGTCCAGCAGCCACCGTCATTTCATCCTGCCCTCTGGTCAGGCCCAACTCAATCAGCATCGGTTTACTATGAAATGCCCAGAGTGATTTTACTCATTGTGTCCATCTTAAAGCACTCCAGGAGGAAGTTTAAATATTATTTCTGGCTCCTTTGGCTGCTAACTCTCACAGCATTGTCATGGAAGTTTCCATGCTGCTCTGTAAAACTGTAAGATGCTTTTCACTGATTTCTGTTGGCCTAAAATCATTGCAGTAGGTTAAAAAAACAAAAAAAGAAAAAAGGATTTAGTTTGTGCTTTCAAGTAATTTCTGTGTGAAATGACCAGATACTTGTGGAGCTGTGGCACAGCCAAAGCAGCAAAGGCTAGGTGTGAGGTGCCTGCCAGCACAACCTCTGCTAGGGTGATAAATTCACTTCAGCACATGGGCTGGGAACATTTTGACTAATGAAAGGTTGTTAGCATGTCCTGTGGTCTTTTGTGCTTGGAAGGCTGCGACTGAGGCTCTCGGCATCGCTGGCTGCACACGAGGCTGCTGTGCTTGGCTCACCAAGGAAGCGACAGAGGGGCAGTGGGACCATTACTAAAACAGAGGCTTTTAGCCAAAAACTAATGACAGGAAAGAAAAACCAGCACCTCTGAATCTGCCTCTGCAGTCTGTTGTCTTTGAATATGGCAGTGCAGAAAACCAGCAGATACTGCAGGGCTGGCCCCACACCCTGTCGCAGGTGCTCTCACACTTCGCTCCAGGGTGTCCTCGGGCTGCTCCAGGCCTGCACCTGGTCGTGCTGGTTTTGGCTGGGATAGAGTTAATTTTCTTCACAGTGGCTGGTATGGGGCTGTGTTTGGGATTTGTGCTGATCACAGTGATTATCAATAGAGATGTTTTTGCTCTTGCTGAGCAGGGCTCACACAGAACCAAGGCCTTTCCTGCTCCTCGTACTGCCACGCTGGCAAGGAAGCTGGGAGTGCAGGGGAGGTTGGGAGGGGAAGCAGCCAAGACAGGTGATCCCAACTGACCCAAGGGATATTCCAGACCACAGGACATCATGCTCAGTACACAAGGTGGGGGGTCATTGGAGTTTGTCTTCCCAAGTAACTGCTGCATGTGATGAAGCCCTGCAGCCCTGGAAATGGCTGAACACCTGACTGCCCATGGAAGGTAATGAATGAATTCCTTTGCTTTGCTTGTGTGTGTGGCTTTTGCTTCACCTACTGAACTGTCTTTATCTCAACCCACAAGTTTTCTCACTTTTGCTCTTCTGATTCTCTTCCCAGTCCCACTGGCGGGGGAATGAGCGAGTGGCTGCATGGGGCTTGGATGCTGACTGGGGTTAAACCATGACAATGTGGGATCTTTTTGTTCCGAAAGTCTCAACATCAGACTAAATTTAGTCCTAATTTTAGTAGAAATCAATAAACGGTTGCCAACTTTAACACAAGGGCGGAGAAAGGTCAGTGTTAAATATTTCTGAACAATCTTACCCGTGGTTTCAGGTTCTTCTCCTTTCCAGTTGGGAATGACATGATGAGAAACTTTCCACTGCTTTAAATATTAAGGAATCTCTGAAAATACTTAGAAACAATTAACTCAAAATGTTCTCTGGTTTGGGGTTTGATATTTTCTTTTGAAGTACAGTATGTTCTTCTGTTGATTTTTTCATCCAATCTACATGCTGGTGTCCCAGAGGCTTGTTTCTGTGGTGTGTTTGTACATCTATAATGAAGGATGTCCAGTGACACAGACATATAAGGCAGACCTCGGTGGAGTGTTAATTTTTAGTTTCAAGATCCATGTACTAAGGGCAGCTGAGGACGAGCTGTTTATCTGTCAGGGCATGGAGGAAAACAACAGTTCTGCACGAGGCACTGAGCACCACGGGGGAACAAATACTCTTTACATTATTAAGTTGTGCACAACCAGCTGGGAATTATGTAAAACTCCACTTAAATATTTTGTCTCAACAACACAAGTGAAAATCAGTAGCTTTGGGAAATTTGCTTTGTGTCAGGCTGCTCCACCTCGTATTAAGCTTTTCTATACATTTCTCTGCTAACAGAACAGGGCAACAAGTTTATGAAAATGCAGTTGGGACCTTCTGGTATTTTAATTTAAATGAGTATTTCAGGGGCTTGGGAGGAGGAGATATGTTCTCTGTTTTGGTGTTCTGTGTATAATAACAAGTTGTAACTTGGTCGTTCAGCAAGATAAACCAGTTTATTCCTGCTACAGTGAAGCCCACAGTGCCAATAAAACAGCGGGAAGCATTCCTACAGAGGAGGAGAACTGTCCTCACTCGGCAGGGCTCCATGGGGCCGCTCTGCTCCTGGGGATGAGCTCGAGCAGGCTCCAGCCGGGCAGGTGGGAGCGCTTTGCCGGCCAAGCTCTTGGGCAGTGTGGCACGGCCCGAGGGCTGCTGGGGCTTCCCAGTGGGCTCCCACTGGGACAGCCCACAGCACTGCATCCCAATGGGAAAGCGCTCACAGATCACCGGGCTAAAGGGATCGTCCTGCCACGCAGCCTAAGGAGGTGGATGCTCTCCAGCTTCTGCAGCATGCAGGATTCAGGTGAAAGCTCAGATTTTCCAGGGTTCTTTTGTATGGTGCTCTTACCATGGAAATAGTTTCAATTGTGTTTTATTTGGCAGCGGTCTGTGTGGATGGTGCTTGGCTGTAAATTCACTGCCCTTTGCTCTTCATCAGTCCACTTGAACAAAAAAACCCCTGTGTTGCTGCAGAAATGAACCCATGAACCCTCTGTGCCCATTCCTGGGTGCATGAGTTAATTCCCACTCAGTAAGCTCCTGTCAGAATGTGTGAACCAAGATCTGCCGTGTGCATGAGGGAATGAAAAAACCAGAAAATTGCAAGAGTTTGATACATTAATTAGGTCACAGCTCACAGAGAAAGCAGAAATGGATTCCTTAAGGTGAAAAGAGCCGGCACTTAAGTGGCAATGACACTATTCTGTAAATTCCAGCACTTTTGGCAAGGGGCAGGCAGTAATCAGATCCATTCAAATATATAATTTCAGAGATTAATCGTGCCCAAGGCCAGCAGAGACGATTGTGATGGTTTCTTCTGACCTTCTCCATCATGTGGGTCATGGAGTACCTTTTATATAGACATATATGAGTGTTACTGAGTGTCAGTTGAGGGAGCTTGGCTTGATTCAAAAATCAGAGTAGCCTAGATTAGGAGCAACAGCATGCAAATAGCACTGCTACAAAAAACTCACAGGAAAAATCAGGCACACATGCATGCAGGTTTCGGGTAACAGCACGTTTGAGTCACCAGCAGCTGCAAAAGTGAAGGGCTTAAAACACACCTGTGAAACGAAGTAAGCAAAGGGAGGTAGTACTGTTCTGTAGAGTATTATAAAAAATGGTTAAATATATTTCGTGTGTACGTGTAAAAACCTCTGCTGCAGCAAGTTAAATCAACAGGAATATTGTAAGAGAGTGAAGCCCGCCCGAGGACCTGCCAGGGGAGCGGGGTCGCTCCCGGTCAGCGAGCCCCGAGTGCGGCGGGCAGCACCTGCCCTCTGCAATCACAGCTGCACCCAGACACCGCAGCTCGCTCTGCAACTTTATCCTGCGTGCCTTGGGCAACGCGTTCCTTTCCCCTAAACCCCGTGGCAATTATTAAACCTCTCGACAGCCCGTGGGGAGCACTCAGCTCTGATCGCTACCTGCCGTTTTTGCGGGTTTCAGCCATCAGGCCGTGTATTTTTAGCCTGGGTTTTGCTGTCTCCTCTGTGGAATTCAGAGGCAGAGCCGGCCATGCCCGGGGCAGGGGTGATGGGGATGCTGCCCTTGCCATGGCAACCCAGCAGGGCTGGGAAGGAGGTTCCCGCAGAGAAGGGCAGACACGCACCTGGGCAGAGCGCAGGTAACTGCAGAGGGACGGAGGCGGGTCAGAGTGATTCCAAACCTCACCCACACGTCCGAGATGGGTTTTAAATTAATATCATCTGGAAGATACAGATGAGGACACCCATGTCCATCTTACGGGATCACTCAGACACGTCTCGTTTGGCAGCTGAGTAAACCAGCGATGGCAGCGGCTGTAAATCCCGCGGCAGGCACAGGACAGCGATGGGAGCTGTACGCTGCTGTGGGGTCTGCCCTATTAATACTCAACCACAGGATTCTGGAACTGCCCGAGCAGGAGTTTGATCAGACTTCACTAGAAAGTGAACACGGAACCTTTTGCAGCTGTGACACAGCTCCGCCCTCTGAAAAGGCACCGCAGCGGTCCGTGCCCAGGGCGGGCGGATGGACGGACGGGTCCCGTGCCTGCGGCCCTTTTCCGGGGCCAGGGCTGTCCGCGGGCCCGCGGCTCCGCCGGGGGGGAGCGGGGAGTACCGGGGTTACGGCACAGGGCCGGGAACGAGCGGCGGGGCCGGGCACGAGGCGCAGCGGGGCTCGGGTAGGCGGCGCGGCCCCAGCCCGTTCCCCGACCCCCGCTTCCCATCCCCGTTCCCCGAGCCCCCCGCTGCCCATCCCCGTTCCCGGTAGTTCCCGGCCGCTCCCGGAAGCGCCGCCGGAAGCGCGGGCGGAGGCGCGCGCGGGATCCGGAGCCGCCGCGGGGCCCGACATGGCCCTGCCGCT
>VZTE01001213.1:610030-648982 GCA_013397775.1 Eulacestoma nigropectus
GTGCGGCGGGGCCGGAGACCGGGAGGGCGGGCGGGGGTCCCCGGGGCGGCCCGTGAGCGGCCTCGCTGCCCCTGGAGCGCGGGGCGGCGTTGGCAGCCCCTGTCCCAGAGCGGCCCCTCGGCACAGCGAGCCCCGCTGCCGGGGCAGCCCCTGCCCGTGCCGCCCGCCGTGCCCCTGCCTGACCCCGCTCTCATTGCAGGCCGTGGATGACTTGCTGCGCTGTGGGATTTGCTTCGACTACTTCAGCATCGCCGTGATCATCCCGCAGTGCTCGCACAACTGTGAGTGCCGCGCCGGGAGGGCTGCGAGGGCAGTGCTCGCTCTTGCGGGACCTGCCCAGCCCCGCCGTCTCGTGTGTGAACACCCGAGTGCGAACTGAGAGGAGAGGCCGGGCGGGTTGGGATTCTCCGCCTGGCGAAGAGAAGGTTCTGGAGGGTGACCTAATTGCGGCCTTCCAGTGCCTGACGGGAGCCTGCAGGAAAGATGGGGAGAGACTGTTCACAAGGGCCTGGAGTACCAGCACAAGGGGGAATGGCTTCCCACTAACAGAGAACAGGATTAGATTAGAGATTTGAAAGAAACTGTTCCCTGTGAGGGTGGTGAGGACCTGACACAGGATGCCCAGAGAAGCTGTGGCTGCCCTATCCTTGGAAACGTCCAGGGCTGGGTTGGACGGGGCTTGGAGCAGTCTGGGATAGTGGAAGGTGTCCCTGCCCATGGCAGGGGGTGGGACTGCCTGGGCCTTAAGGTCCTTTCCCACCTAAGCCATCCCAGGGTTCTGTGATTCTCTTTGCGATGGAAGCTGGGAGGAGCTTTGCGAGATGGAAGCAGCCAGAACCTTCCCTTGTGTAGTTACTGCTGTAATGCAAACATGTGGCATCTGGCATTCATCATTTAAATATCTTTCTCACCACCTTGAGCGTGGCACAAATGCAAAGTTCTATGTGGAGAGCATTATGAGCTCAAGTTTTCCATGCTGGTCCGTCTGCCCTGGGCGATACTTGCTGGAACCTGGCCCCAGGCAGTTTGCTGAAGCCAGATTAGGAGGGAAGTACGTTGCCTTTTCTCACGTTAAAATAAATGCTTGTAATTGTTTGGTTCAGAAACTGTAGCACTTCCTTCCATGAAGGGGGATGTTGTAGTTTGGCAATGTAGTTTAGTTTAGCTTGGCAAATCTGTCACCATTGAAACCAGTGTCGGGATCCACAAAACTGGAAATTCTCTGCACTTGCTGGTAGTACAGCCTGCCTGGGGCACAGTGGGGTTCAGAGGCCCTTAACTTTGAAAAGAATCTGTCTACCTTCTTTTTTTAACAGATAACACATTTACTTTCTCCTGCAAACTGCAGAAGGTCCAAGTTTTCTACAATAGATCAAAATTTCTTGAAGTATTTTCCTCTCTCTTGTCTCTGTAATCTCTTTAGATGACTGAGGTTGGACAACTGGAGCCAAAAGCCCTTTGCCTTTAATGAGTAATTGTGAATGGATGAAAATGTAATATGTCTACTTGCAAAACTTTTTGCTGATTCTCATTTTCTTAATGATCTATTTCAGGGCTTCTGAAATTACCTCTGTAATTTGTTTGCACCTGTAGCCACATAAAATTCCTCCTCTGCTCCTCCATGGGTGCCTGTGAGGCTTCAGTAGCTCATGTGACAGTAGGTATTTAACTGTCACAGTGGGTTGGACTCTGTCATTAGTGACAGAACAGGTGTGCTGTTGGTATTTTTTTCACACAATGAGAGCATCTGAAGGTGAATGTTGTCTCTAATATGAACAGAGTGACATGTGGCCCAGGGATTTCTTACACTCTTGGGTCTGAGAGGATAAACTTGGTCCTTGCCAGTATAGCTCAAAGGTGGGCAGGGGAGCACAGACATAAATGCTGAGAGCTTGTGTGATTTATTCTCCCTGAGGGAGCCACAGCTCAATTACTGCACACATGGGCCTGGCCCATTGGAAGGTGCTGGGGTGTCAGATGCTGGCAGCCTGGGTCTGCCACTTTATTCGTATTCATACAGTAAAGGTTTGTATCTTTTTTTTATGGGTTTCTCACCCTGTATCACTTCTTACTATATATGTAGTAATTATGAGCATTTAAATGGATTTGCAATTTTAAGTGTTAATTGGTGCATTAAACCGGGTTGGATGGGGCTTGGAGCAACCTGGGATAGTGGAAAGTGTCCCTGCCCATGGCAGGGGGTGGGATGAAATGAGCTTTAAGGTCCTTCCCAACCCAAACCATTCTGGGATTAATTAATGCTTCTGCTGCTTTTCAGATGCATTCCCAGAGGATCTATGATGTATAGATCTGTTTGGGGAGCTGCTGCTGAGTGTGTTCAGTGCTGAGACTCTGACCCATAATGATCTAGTGAGGAAATGCCTTTTCCTGGAGAATGATGAGACTTTTTAAATCCCTAAGTGGCTGGGAAAGCTCACAGATAAGTTGACAAAGCGTAAGGAATGCAGAAGTTTACTGTGACAATGTGAAGCTTATGGCGTGTTTCACCACCAAGTCTATTGAGGCATCCTGTGATGATGAGATGACATTAAGCTGCCTCTCAGCATTTCAGTGCTGTCTCTCCTCCTTTTTAGCCTCTTCTTTCAGCAGCAAGTTGGTATTGTTTTGGAAAGGGGCAGAAGAGCCTGGGAAGAAGAGGGGATTGTGAGTTTGTCTGGGGCTATGCAGGAAGATGAAAGTGATCCAACATTAGTCACATCAAAAACCCAGCATGGTGAGGGAGTGAGCAGTGCAAACACTGCTGTAGTGGTGGTGGCGGCTGACGAAGGTTTTCTTGTCTTGCACTGGGAAAAAAAAGGAAATAAACATCAGCTTTAGACGGAGGAGCTGATATTTGATGTTGAAACATGTTTGCCTAAAATACATTTTTTTGCAACAATGATAATCTCAATTCCATGGAAAAATGGTGTATTTTCAGTATTTGTGTATTGTGGAATGTTTGCACATATTGTACAATAAGGAAATACACAAGCAAGGATGTGGAACTGCATTTGGAAGAATGTCTGCTTCAAAATTATGTATTTCCTTTTTCCAGATTGTTCCCTTTGCATCCGCAAGTTTTTGTCCTACAAAACGCAATGTCCAACATGCTGTGTGGTAAGTGTGTTTTTGTTTTTGCTTTGGTACTTTTCCCTCAGTTTGTTTTTTATTTTTTGGCAAATCTCAGGAGATTTTCCCTTTGGACTATGCCAAATAATTCTGATCACATGGGCAAAGTGAGGTGCTCTTGCATCTGGAATTCTCCTGTTTTAGAGGCGCTCCTCTGTCAGTGCAGGCAGAAGTGGATGGAGCATCAGGCCTGGGCTTTGACTCAGGGCTGTGTATACAATCTGTCACAAAACATTTAACGTTAATTGTTAACATTTTAACTCCCTCATTTAAACCAGGAGTGCTGAAACATAAGTGCTTAAGTCTGCAGGTGTCCACACAGCTCCTGGTGCTAAAGGTGGCTGTGCTGCATGGCCTCTGGGGAGGGGAGCCCTCTGCTTTGCGGGTGGCTTGTTATTAGGGTCTCACTTAAAGCCTTTTTTTGATTAAAGAACACAGAACACAATTTTTTCTAGGCCTTAATCTAACTTTTCACCTTAAGCTGATTGGGCCTTATCGACCTGAGAAACAATACCTAAAACCCGTGAATGGTGCTTCAGGAATATTGGCAAAATAGAAATAATTTTGGTCTGTGTTCTAAAGCATGAAACAGATGAGACTTTCCAAGACTAGAAAATGGACCTATTTATATCTTTGCCAGTTTTTAAACATTAAACAAGTGGAGACTACTCAATAGAGTACATTTTACTACCACCTGCTTAAAACTTACAGGTACTGGTATGAGAAACTAATAAAAGCTTTGTTAAAAAGAAGAGCAGAGAGAGTTGCAGTGAGGTAAAAATCCAAAATTGTTTAAAAAGAATGAATTGAATGCACAAAGGCATCTCATAATTCATATTTTCATTCCATAATCAGAAGATTAACATTTCCCTTCATCAGTTTTCACGCTTCATTGCTTAAGGTTCTTACCACCTTCAGAAGATCCTTGGTTTGGTTTTCAAAATTATTAGACCTGTGCTACAATAAACCATTGCTGGAGCCTGGGCTTTGTTGCTTTAGCTTTATGCTTTGTTTTTAATCTGTTATGCTTAATATCCCAGACTTAAAGTTCTCAGGCAGTTATTTTAATGTGAGATATTTTTGGGGAAAAATGTTTACTCTTTAAGCATCTTAATTCCTATAGCACTTTAGTGGGGGTAGTTGAGGCATTGAGCCAAGAAGTAAGTTATTGATCACTTGAACATTTTCTGGGCACTTGCTGTTTTCACTGCATTCGAACGTTTGTTTGTTTAGGTTTGTTTTTGCTTTTTCTTTCTTTCTTTTTTTTAATAGGCAGTCTCAGAATCTGACCTGAAAAACAACCGGATTTTAGATGATCTAGTGAAGAGCTTTAATTCTGCAAGGTATTTATGTAGTTCTATGACTACTCTCTCTGTTTTGGCAGCTGGAAAGGTGTGATTGTGTGTGACCAGGCTCAGAGTCCAAGGAGAGGAGCAGTGTGAGAACTGAGCAAAAAAAAGTTGTGGTGTCACAGAAGCATTGTCCAAGATGAATGTTTACCCTTTGGAAAAATCCTGCAGTGCTCTAGCTGAAGGTTACTGTCCACGCAAGTGATGTGGGGGTTTTACAAACTTATTTTGGTTCTGCTTCTGGTTGGATGCTCTGGCAGTTACAGTCTCTGCCAATGTGTAGGAAGTTAACAGATATGTCAGGATTCTGTGGGGGAAGTAATGGTAATAAAGATTTTCTTCAAAGATCCTTCCTATGTATGCAGGGGAAGTTCTGAATAGAAGGAGTTTGTCAAGTGGTAATGGTCAACTTGCAAGAGAATTCTCTTGGTGAAGTCATTGGCTGGGGAAAATGTAGGTATTGAGAGACTAAAAATGTGAGTTTTCTTGAGTAAGGAAAGTAATGGAGTGCTATGCTTTCACCTCGATTTCTTAGCTACTTTTCTGTTTGTTTTTAATTCGTTTTTGAGCTTCGCATTCCTTTAAAATACAGGAACAACAGAATAATTATGACTTTGTAAACTCTCACCGCAGTAGATACATGAAGCTCCTTGTATTATCTGTCTCTTTTCTTTTGATGAGAAGCAACTCAGTGATTTGCTGGGAATTCTGTGGGTATTCCTGTAGGAGACAAATGCACTTTCATCTTTTTCTCTGAGATTAACTTGGAGCTGGAAGTCAATGAGACTCTTGGCTTTGTAAGTGACAAGAAGCATGGTTCAGTTGATGGCTTTGTTTCATGAGAGAATTTTTCTCTGATGAAGATCATAGAATGTAGATAGATCTAATCTTCTATATGACCACTACTGGATTCAATTGATTTATTTGAGTAATTTAAATCCTACAGTTCCATTGTTTCAGCTTGAATTCTGGTGCTTCCTAGTGATAAATGGATTACTATTTTTTTGTTAATGCCTAATTTTGTAGGGAACAAGTAGTGCTGACTTGGATCCATTATGATATTGAACCTTAAATGTTAATTTTTTTGGACTGCTTTAATGGATCAGTATAAATCTTACCAGTGAGAGTAGTTCAATAACCTTTTCTTTTGTGACTTGGGACTTCAATCAATTTCTCACATAAAGTTACATCAATAGCGCTGTGGAGCCCAGTCTGGCCCAGGTGGAGGGAACCAGTGCAGGACACGCTCCAGGTCTGGGTGGGAAAGGCTCCCTGCTGACTGCTGTAATGGGACAGACTCCTCAGGGGAATGCAGGCAATGGTCAGTGTGGTGTCCAGGGGTTGGACACCTGGGGCTGGTCTCTCCCCTGGGGCTGCACATGCCCTGAGCTGCTTGCCCAGGGAGCGCTACATGGGACGAGTATCATTAAATCATAACACCATTGCTGTGTTCTGCCCTGGTGATGTTGGTACAGGACAAATCTTCTGTCTCCCCCCTCCTTCTCCACCTGCTTTGTTTCCCCTTGGCTGTCCCCAAAACCTAACCCAAAGTCCAGGGGTTGAAGAGCTCAGCGTGTTTGAAAGATCAAGTATGTTCTAACTTGACTTTGAGCCTCGGGTAGTTTGATGTTTATGAAAATTAGGCCTTAAATCTTCTCAGCATTTCACGAAGTGCAAACCCATTTCTTAAGTCAGGCCTGGAGGGGAAGAAAATGGTAATGTTGGTGGCACTTAGCAGAGTGAAAGCTGTGCTCCAAGGTCAGCTTATGCAGGGAATGGGAATCATTCCAGCCAGAGCCGAGTGCTGATCCTATTTATACTCTGCTCAGCGTTAGGTGTTTGCAGGATGAGCTGTCGTGGATGTGCTCAGGGGGTGATGTGTGGGAATGCAGCTCCCTCCCTGTACAGAGGGTGAGCTCTCCTGTCTCAGTGAAAGTGGAGGTGTCCTGTGCTTCATTATGGCCATGGGTGTTTTACTGTGTGTGAAAGGGAGAGGAGCAGCTCTGACCAGGCTTTACTGGGTGTGACCATACAGTGCCCTGCTGAAGGGCACACCCTGACCCCAGCGGGGCAGGAGCTTGGGGGGCGTTGCCATGAGCAGTTTTCTGTTCCCTTGCCTGTCTTTGCTCTGGGGCAGAATTCATGACACTGGGCAGGCCAGGAGAGAAAGATGAGGAGCGGTATTTGCACCAGCTGTTCTTAATGAAGAGTTCTTCTATCAGTTGCAGTGAGGCCACTATCTTCAAAAATAATGTGTAAGGTTTTGTGTGAAGTGTAAGAATTTATTTCATTGCCCTCTACTAAAGCAGTTATTTTGATAAAATTTGTCAGTTTCTGCATCACCTTGTTAGAAAACTTAGCAATAGAAATTAGAGTTACACTTGCCAAAGTAGAAAAGTAGTAGTCCTTGCTGAAAAGAATCTCTGCTTTTCTTCATGCATAGGGAATAAAAATGTTTTTACTGTCAAGTTTATCTCTGTTTCCTAATCAGGGTTACTCGACAGGTAGTGAGTCAGAGGAATAAACGCATCGACTCTGGGTGCTCAAGAGAGCAGGTGCTGTCATTGCTGATACACTGATTGAACCTCCAGCAGGAATGCAGGAGGAATTTCAAGGAGATACATTGCCTTTAGTGCAGTTGGGACTGTCCTGTGTGAGTTGTTCCTAGGAAGATTCACAGCTCCGGCTCTTCTTGGAATTTATTTATGTGGAAGCCGTAGATTCCCAACAACTTTGCTTCATTGCTGCTTCAGTAAGAGAGAAGTAAATGGACCATAAAATAGGAAACAGGATCCTGATGAAGGACACTTAGTTTTTGTGGGTGTTACAGATCTGAAGGAAAAATGTGGGAAGGTGTTTATGCTGTTATTGAAGCAGAGGGAGGGTGCTGGAGGGGTGGATGTTAAGAAACCATCCATCTTTAGTTAAACAAGTGGTTTTGAACTCCCTGCCCTAACCTCACTCAGCAACTGAGGAGGATGGGTCTCGCAGGAGGGTTTGGGTAGTGGCTTTTCTGGTGGACCTGGGCTTGCTGACACCTGGCTGATTCATCTCTCAGCCTTCAAAGGGAAGGACGCTGCTCTGCTCATAAACTGAGTGTTGTCAGCTGTGCTGCAGTTACTACTTTGTGCCAGGAAGGTAAAGTTCTGTCAGCTCAGACCTCTCAGAGCTCGTAGCAGTCTGTTAAATTCTTGAGAGTACCATAGATAACGTTGAGACCGTACACAAAATGCAGAGCTTTTTGAAAATCGTGTAGAACTGAGGTTTGCCGTAGGATCAGCTCCCAGGTGAGCTGGACAGGCTGGTGATGGCAGAGGCTGGACCCCTCCATCACTGCATGCTTTCTCTGGGCTCGCTGAGTGATGGATGAGTCTTACAGTCTAGTCATGCTTGTCTGAATCTCTCCAATAACAACTGTCTGAGTTTCTGTGCTTAGTGAGAAATTTGAGTAATTCACTCTGGTGCTGAGGGAGGGGGTGGCAGGTGACAAAGTGCTGTTAGAGAGCCCAGGGCTGTGCGAGGAGCATCCGCTGTGCCCTGGTTCTTCTGTCCCTGGGGCTGGGGTGTGGGACTATGGGATGTCATCAGTCAGCTGCTCATGAGCCCAAAATACCACATTCTGGGAGAAGCCAGCGTGGGACTGCTCCCTCGTCTTTTGCCTGCAGTACTAGCATTTTCTGTATTTTCACACCCAAAAAAGTGTGTGTTGGCAAACAACTTTTCAAGTTCTTGTCCTAGTGTTCTTTCCCTTAATTCTGTGCCAACATCAGACCCCTTCAGAAAGTCTGTTCCTAAATCTTTATTTTTTAATATGAGGAAAAGCTCCCTAGGATTATTTTAGGTCAATGATATAATTAAAGCAACATTTGTTATCAAATTATTATTAGGATGGATTGAGTTTTTTACTGTTTTTCCAGTTTCTCTCTGTTTTAGACCAGGTCATATTTTATTGAGCCAACTGTTACTAGAGAATGTGAATCAGAATCTGTTAAATTTTCTCTCTTCTGGCTCCCTTTGTACAAAAACAACACCCTTTGTGTGAAGCGAGCTGGTTCTCCTTGGATAATCTGTCTTGCTGGGCCTTGGGGCTTCAGGAGAGTGCTGTAACAAAGAATTCTGTGGTAGTGCACGTTCTGTAGGGGCATTGCTCACAGTCCCCCCCTTTTAAAGGAACAGGAATCCAAATAATTTCAGCTGTTATTAAGTGTTCCTCAGTTAAAAACTTTGCAAGTTGAGGATCCGCAGCTGTGCTGCTTTCCCTGGGCTTTGTCACCTCCACTGCAGTGAACTGTCACATCAGTGTGTAAAGCCATGGCATTTGTTTACAGAGCATGTGCTGGCTGAGCCATGGAGTCTGGCAGTGCCTGCTGCTGAGTCCTTGCTCCAGGAGCCTCTGTAACAGCTGGGTGACGTGTTGTTTGAGGCGCTTTGGCCTGAAAAGGGTCTCCTGTCATCTTCAAATAAAGGGGAAAACTCCTTGGTTTCTACTGCATTCCATGTGATGTTTGAGAGGCATGTTACAGTGTTTTTGAAAATGCAATTTATTTAGTTTGGAATCAGGAAGGTGGTGCTTAGGTTCTGCAGAGCATGGGAGGCTTGGCTGGCTTCTGCTCCAGGTTCCTGAGGGCTGGGCAGTTCCCGGGTGCTGCATGTGAGCAAGGGGGAGAGGGAGGAAGGAATTGGTGAAAAACTCCATCTGTTTTCATTCTGGTTTCTCCAAGAAAAACTTAACACTGTCCAGTGTGCTAACTGTGTTTTCTTCTGGGTGCTTCTAGACAGCAGCTGTTCCAGTTGGTGTTGGATGCTCCTGTAATTCCAACCCCTCTGGCCTGCAGCCAGCGTCCAGCTGCCGAGAGCCACAGGAGTCTTGTTTCTCAGCCAGATTCAAAAGAGGTGCTAGGGATTGACAGCTTCTTAAGAAAGGACAAATTCTGCACTTCCACAAAGGCAGGTGGCCTGGCATGGACTGATCAGAAGAGTTTCAAAACTGAGGAACACCATGACCTTTACAGCACTTCTGCAGAGGTTGGTGGTAAAGACAACAACGTGGGATCACAAGAGACCCCTGGGTGCACCAAAAGTCATGAAAAGCCTTCTACATCTGTGGTAAAAGGAGACAAGAAAGGTGAGGTGTTTAATTCCTGGTTATGTCCTGCTCTCTCCCCCATGCGTGGGGGGCTGTACGCATTAGAGGACCTGGCACTCACCCCATTTCTCCACGTGGTTCTGATCTGTGTTGGCACGTTCAGCTCCTTCCCTTTCAACTGGCCCGTGCTCCCTCCCCATGTCCCCGTGTGGGACAGCTCTGCTCCAAGCATGTTCTTCATGAGGAAGCTTGAGCTGCTGCCAAGGAATTAAATGGAATTCAGTGCTTACGGATTCCTTTGCTTTGAGTAACAACACTAAAGAACAATAGTTGTGCAACAGACTTAGTAAAAATGAAGTAATTCTCTTCTCCTTCCCCCTAATGACTAGACAGACATTTTTTCTGCTCTTATATCCTTGAGTAACCAGATGCGGGTTATTTTGTAATGTGTTTGTTATTTGAGGGGTGAGCCTGAACTCAAAATGAGCATGGCAGCAGTTCTGTTAATATTTCTGTTCACACTCTGCAGAAGAGTCATCTGCTTTATTCTTTTGTCATTCTAGAGAGTTAAGGTGAATTTATTTTAAAGCATGAAAATGCCCATTTGTACTAATCAACCACAATAAAATGGCAGACTCCTCTTAGTTCTTACGTGCTGGCAGCCATCCTATTGACCCAGCTAAAAGCCTAAATTAAAATAAAGCACCATGTAGGGATACATCTCTGGTTCTTATTAGTTCAAATTTATCCGTTCTTTTGTTTAATGATTTATTTATCTGGAACTCTGAAGTTCATATGTATTCATTAGCTGGATGAATCCTGTTTAAAGAGGTACCACAGCCAGGAAAGGAGCCATGGGAAATCTGTCATGGTTTTACACATCAGACCTGCTTGTGTTGGTAATTTGAAACTCACATGAAATTTTACTGCTCGTTTATTTTTGAGCTATTAAAAATTTCACTTGCTTCCCATTTTATGATCTTTTAAAATCTTTGAGCACGCATCACATGAAAATTATTTCCACAAATGCCAAGTAGTTGGTCAAACAGTATTAGTGAAACACCTGCAGTGAGGGGGTTTAGTGTTATTTGTTCCTGTTCTAAGAACTCAAATGTAACTTCCAATACAGTAGCAGAGAGCTCAGGATTAGTGTGTTTTGTTACTGTCCCAACTGTTTGGGGTGTTTCAACCTTTGGAATATGGCATGGTGGGAGTTGGGAATTGCAGAGCAATGTTACCAGAGAACTCTTTTAATCCCCACACCACCTCACAGCTTTTTTAGAGGTTGGTTTTTGTTTTGTTGTTAAAATCAAAGCTGGCTTCCTCAAGCTGACGCAGAGAGGAGTAAAGACTCTCATCTTGTTCATTCAAAATTAGCCTTTTGTTTGTGACATAATCTGGCTGCTAACGAAGAATATGTTAAGTCTGTCTTTACAGATAATGTTTATAGGAAAATAAACATTGAAAATACGATACAAAAGTAATTGAGTTGTGTGGGCCTGTGCCTGTGGTGTTGGTGAGCCTCTCAGGCCAAGCAGAGAATCCAGTTACCTGTGCTCAGAAGTGAGCGGGGAGCATGGCTGGGTTGTGGGATTCCTGTGGGGCTGTTACCTTGTGGATTGACAGTCCTGAGAGGGCCGTACATTGGGAACACAATGTTAACGTGAATAAAGCTTGTGCTGTAGTGTTTTATCCTTTATTTAGGAGTAAAATACTGCAGAAGTGGAAAACATTACCAGGGAAATCTGCTGCTGTTTCTGCTAGCCCTGAGGTTACTGTGTAGTGTGTGTGTTAGTCTAGATTTTATTAGGTACCTTATTCCCTCTGACTGCAGGCAAGATGAGAGCCAGTCTGATACCACATAGAGAGGAAATTCAGTGCCCTGGAAAGAGCTAAAAAGGAAGATGTTGGACAGACATGCGAGATCTTGTAAAACAAGAAATCTGGAGATCTGGATTTTCATTTTCTTCAGTCAGCAATTAGTTTCTCAGATGAAAACATTTGCTTTTTGCTGTTATATCCACACTAGTAAATTTCTTCTCCCTTGCTTTCAGTGGAATGTCCTGTTTGTGAGGTTGCTGTTCTAGAGCAATATATAAACAAACATCTGGATAGCTGCTTGACCAGAGAGGAGAAGAAGGACAGCCTCCGAAGGTAAGGAACGGCTCTGAGAACTGCCAAATGCATGTGGCTGGTTTGTGCACTGCTGAACTAAGAACTGTTTGTTGCTGAGGTGTAATAGTAGTGGTTTGTGTTTGTTTCTGGCTTTCCTGCTGTGTAGAGCACTCTGAAATCACTGTGGGGATTGTCCCCTCTTGAGAAAGTGTGTGGATTGCCAGCACAATTACTCTTCGGCTTTTAGTGGCAAGAAAACAGTGGCCAATGCTTTAACAAATTCAGCACAGGGAGGAGAACTTAGTCTGTGCGTTGTTCTTGTCACCTTTCTGCTCCCTGGCATTAAAATTCCCTTCAGATAACAGTGATTCCCATTTTTCATTTGGTGAATGAATTGCTTCCTTCGGTTCAGGTGTGCCAAGAGACATTTTCTTCAATAGCTGTCAAGTTAAAGAATAAAAATTGCACCTTCCTCTCCCCGCTGCGGGGCTGTTGAAGTTTCCTGAAGATCTTGATTTCCATAAGATTGATGCATTCCTTTGGCTTTGTGCCCCTGCCCCAGCATTGGTCACGGTCGCCACATTCACATCAGAAGTGGAGCTTTAGTTTGTTTTACTTACAGCAGAAATTTAGGCTGTTGTTATTTCTGACTGATCAGACTGAAGAACTGGGAGGATTTGTACTGCAATGCTTGTTTTTCCAATTCCCCTGAACCTTGAATTAGAAAGTAATTTTATGTTAAAGCTCTTGTTTTGTCCAGTCACGCTTAGAGTGCAATCTGTAAGCTAAAGGACTTTCAAGATGAAAAAATGGTAAATGAATATTGAAATCTGATGTTACATTTAATTTCCATTTGGAGTGTTTTAGTGCTTTCTCAGTTCTTAATAAATAGAAATATAAGCCAGATCTGTCCTTGGTGTCAACGCCCATGTCCCTAACAGGATTTTAAATTTTGCTTATTTAATCTCTAGACTGCTTTGGTCTTCAGCAGGTGTCACGCCAGACACTGCCCCTTGGGGACTGTCAGTTTTGGGTGAATGCTGGCCCTTGGCAGTGTCTGGTTTGTGGCAGTGGTGTTTGGTTCCAGTAGCAGCACATCCCTAGAGCTTCTCTTGAGGAGTGTGAGCTCTGTCTATTGTCAAACCAGGAGCAGTTTCAGCAGAACTAATTTAGCCCCCCAAAGCTCCACAGGGGTAATTCTGACATGTAAGTGTGTTTCCAGAGAACACTGTGTTTCTTAAGCGTGGGAAAACCCAACCAACATTGGATTTAAACCTGTTGTGAGCTGTTTTCCTGTGGCTGGCAGCTGGAAAGCTGTTGGCACACTTTAGGTCATGCTTCTGGTGAACTGGAGTACACTACACTTCTGTAGGAATTTCCCAAGATTTAATTATTCAGTGAAATTTTTTAGATTTCCCCAAAGAATCTGAAAAAGTTTCCCTGAAGAGTGTATTGTGGTAATCCATCTTCTTTTTACCAGCCATGCTGTAGGGCTGGATGAGAGTAAATGAATTAATGACAATTTTTGCAAACTACTTTTTTTTTTAACCTTGAAATTTTCAATGTGATAAGTCCAAGGTGCTGAATAGTTTTCAAATAAATCTCGTTTTCACAATAGAAGGCTTTTAACTGCTCTCTAATCCAGAGTAGTGCAGCTGAGCTTTATTTTGCTGCAGAAAGAAAAATGTCTAATTAAATGCTGTTCCTCTGAATTATTGCAGTTGTAGAAGATGAGTGAGGCAGTAGATGGGTTTTGGCCCCTTCATTTTTCCTAGCTGGAGAGTATCTCACCAGGAGGTGTAGGGAAGCCTGAGCTAATTTGACAGGAGGAAGTGTTCTGCTAATTTTAGGTGACAAAAGTGGTACTAGGACTTGAATTTTCTCTGGAAGTTTCCCCTAATTAAGATGTTTTCCCCAGCTGTGCCAGGAATGTTGTGTTTTTCTGACAGACAGCAGTGGAAAGCAGCAAATTTTGGCTTTAGATGCTATTCCTGTGGGAGCACTGTTACTTATCTTTAATGTCTCTCCCTGTATTGCCAAACCACCCTTGTTAGCTGGGAACTGTTGCCTTCAGGTACATGACTATTTTTCTCTAATGCATTTTCCCAGAAAGCTGAAAAATCTCCTAATTCAAGTTTTGGCTTGATTTTTTAATGCTTTTAATATTTGTCCACCTGAATCAAGTAAGACGTGGCCAGTACTGAGGTGGAAAACCTAAGTTTCTTTCATGTGTATGTTACTCTGAGTGGGTGAAGTACCCGTAAGTAATTGTAAATACTTTGATTTTCATACGAGTATTAATTAAATAAAGTCTCTTTTGTTTTCCTTTGGCAGTTCTGCTCACAAAAGGAAGCTGATGTCCAAAGTTGTTTATAACCTGCTGTCGGATCGAGATCTGAGGAAGAAGCTCAAGGAACATGGTCTGTCTACCTCTGGGACCCGCCAGCAGCTCGTTAAGAGACACCAGGAGTTTGTGCACATGTACAATGCTCAGTGTGATTCCCTAAATCCCAAATCAGGTAAGTGAGAAAGTGCAGGGAAGTTGCTGCCATCACAAACCTTCAGTCTGCATTTCCCCTTCTATCACCTCTCAGGGTAGGAGTAACCCTGGTTTGAATGTTTGGGAGAACTGGAGCTGGAAGAATTTATCTTGTGTAAATCAAGATCAATGCAAAATACTTGTTTAACCTGCTGGGGGTACTTGGGGTGATTCTTCACTCAGTGCTGGTGATGAAGTGGCACCGAGTCTCTGCCTCATTCATCCAGGGTGAAGGAAGAGTTCCAGGGTGTGTGGCACATACTTCAGCTGCTCTCCCCTAAAAAATCCAAAACTCTTTCTTTGTTCAAAACCTGTGCACGAAGGGTGAATTATTAAACTCACACTTAAGGTGCAGACGTGCATTTTGGGTGGTGGCAGGGAGCCTGAGGTCACTGTGTAACGTGAATAGCTGAGCTTCTGAGGAAGCACAGATGCCAAATTCCTGGAGTGTGCTTAAACCAGTTTGGAACAGGTTTTATTCTTTTACAGCTTAATAAGCTTTTGTTCTGACTGCTTCACTGTCTGGTGAAAGTGTTTAATAACTGCCCACAGCTACCTGGCAGTGCAGATACCAGGAGATGATGAAATGCAGAAACAGGTTTGTGAAAGTAAATGTCAAAGTAAACTGTGCAGAATTCTGCATAGCCGTGGCTCTAGTTGAATGTTAAGAAACAGTTATGTTGTTTCTAGGCTTTGGATGTGTCTGACAATTGCTGAAGTAGGTTATAATTCCTCTGTGGGCTGTGGGCTTTGGCCTTGAGCCTGCACATGGTTCTGTTGCCCTGGAAGGTGGTTTTGGGGGCAAAGTAAGATAAACAGTAGATGCAATTATTGTGTCTTCCATTGGAACATCCAGTATGGAATGGAAAGTCTCTGAATGACGTGCCTGTGTGCCACAAGCACTTTTGTGTGCAGGAGGGAGGTTCAGTAGGATTTGGAAAGATAGCACATTTGCCTGGGATTGGAGCCTGAGCTTTCACTCTTGGAGGGCTAATGCTGTTTGTGTTTTAAATTCGTGGTAGTTTCAGTCTGTGCTATTATGGCTTTTTATTACCCAGCTCCTGCTTCAGTGATCCCTTTCTTGTATTTCCAAACAGTTGCAGAGGTTGTTAAAGAGCTGGAAAAGAATGAGAAGATTCGAGTTCAGCTTGAGTGTAACAAACCTGGTGAAAATGTAAGTGACTGACTGATCTTGGTTCTCACAGAGGGGTGGCCAGCAGGAACTGCAGAGTGGGCACTGGAAGTGCCTGCCTATTGCTTTATTGTGAGAATTCCCAGGTTGCATATTAGAATACACATATAGCATCCTGTAATGAGCCTGATTTTCTCACACCACGCGTTTGTCGTGGGCAGTCCTTGGTGCACTGCTGAGCTTTATGCCCAAACCGTTTAAGTAGGAGCAGGTTTTGACTGCAATAAAAAGTCTTGAGTAACATTCTCTTGGCCATACTGGAGGATTTTGACCCTTCATGGCAGTGTGGGGAATATTTTGCTTCCTAGAATTTTCTAGGATTTAGTTAGCAAATTCTGTGCTTCCGTATTGGCAATAGCGCCTGTTCTTTTCCCATGACATTTGATACTTTGGTGACTTTTGAAGCCTGTTTGTTGCGCAGTGTTGGTGAATATTGTATGGCCCACATGTGCTGGGTGTTACATGGGCTGGCTTGGTCCTGGTGACTCGGTGGAAGCAGGGCGGGACACTGTGGATGTGTTCTGTAAATGTGAATTAATGTGATGAGGTGCTGAAAGCTGGGGCGGGGGGGAACAGTTTCTTCTTCCAGTTGTAAGTCTCTAATTTCAAAGTCTGCAGCTTTATCATCTTTTTGTTTATGTTAAAAACATTTATGTGATTTCTGTAGAGCTTGACTTTCACAAAGGACCAGACAGAGGAAGAAATAGATGAGATCCACGCTGAATATCGTAAGTAATATGCAAATTTCACCTCATTTTGCTTTTAAATTCACGTTCTTTTCCATAGAACTAAAATACACACACTGATTGCCTCCAAAGGCATCTCTATTTATGCACTTTGTTCTTTCTTAGTGTCCTCCCATGTTTGCTGGACATGAAAACAGCAGAGCAGGGTGTTGGTGTCTCCTGCCAGGCTGTGGGATGTGCAGGCTTGTGGTGTCACTGGGACCCCTCTGCAGCAGAACTGCTGAAAGGCCTTCCTGAGCCCCAGCCAGGGGACTGGCCTTCCTGCTCCTGGTTTTATTTTCTTGGTCTGTTGTACACATTTAGAACAAAAATATGTTAAATACTGTCTTAATTTTTCAAAGACAGATATTCTCTTGAGTTTAGGTTGCTAAAAGGGCATGGCTACAAAACTGATTTACTCACTTGGACATCCTGATAGTCTCAAGCAGCTTAACTGAAAATTTGAAAGTCTAAAAAGATAGGAAAAAGGGGAAGATAAAAAAATATTTTAAGGGGAACGTGTGGTTTTAAAATTAATTAAAAATACTGACCAAAGAAGTAAATGGTAACTGGTGTCAGGTAATTATTTCTCATAAAAGCAATAAGGAAGAAATCATAAGCATGAAAAAAGAGCTATATGTTAAAATTCAAGAACAGTTTTAGATTAAAGAGCTCTTATCAAATGCCGTTATTTCACTGTACCACAGATGGACTTTAAAAAGCTTTATTACACAATGAAGCATTTTTTACCCTTTTAATTTACAGCATTTGCACCCCAGACCCTAATTCCCAGCTGAATGAATGAATGAGCTCTGTTGTAAATTCTGAGTAAAAAAACCCCAACATGTGAAGAAACACTCTGGGGCTGTGAACAGCCTTGGGGAAAGGCAGGACAAACTGTCTGGGAGAAAATGCTTTTTTCTGCTTCTTTGCACTTTCCCAGACTCTTGGCAAATTGCACATTGCACCATTGGCATTTTTTTGCTGTTTATGAAATAGCAATTAATACTTTGGCTTGATGAACCTGAGGATGGGAGCTGGCTGACGTGTGCTGGCTGGGAGCTCTGCCTGGCAATCACAGCCACTGCCGCTTCCTTGTGCTCTGCAGGACTCGGGGACACCCTCAGCCCACTCTGGTTTTTTCATGGTCTATATTTAAAGAGTTAAAAAATCTACAGGAAAGGAAATACATCTGTGAAAAGAAATTTATTCGGTTGCCTTTTCTGCTTATAAATCTTTTAATTTGCCATGTTATTTGAAGATCTGCTGCTTTGTCTTGTGTTTTAAATATTTGCCGTTCTGTCTGGGGCTGGTTTATGTTGTGGTGCTGCAGTTGGTGGGATGTGCTTGGGGTGTCGTTTCAGCACCACAGTGATTTACAACGTAGCTGAGCAGTGCTTGTGTGCCAGGACATTTCTTTTCAAAAAGCTTTGTAGTTCTGCCATGAGCCAGAACAACAAAAGATAGTAATGCTGGAAAAACTGAAGCGCCAAAGGAATTCCGTAATGAGAGTGCAGCGACTCAAGACACGACATCTGGGACAAAACTTGCATTTTATTAACAGAATTTTTGGCCTTATGTGGTGTTTTCAGCTACTCAGGGAAAGGGAGTTGGTGTCAAATCTGTTTTCTTCTGTGGGGCAGAACTTGGTGTTATTTTATCATAGAATACATCAAAGAATTCTTCACTGAAAGGGTGGTCAGTCATTGGAACGGGCTCCTCAGGGAGGTCACACAGTGCTTGACAGTCCTTTCTAAGAAATACTTGCTAATGTCCAACCTGACCCTCCCCTGGCACAGCTTGAGGCTGTTTCCTCTCATCCTGTCCCTGTTCCCTGGGAGCAGAGCCTGACCCCACCTTGCTGCCCCCTCCTGTCAGTGGGTTCCCTTCCTGCCTGCCCAGGGTTAGGTGATCCACAGCATCCTGCTGAGAACACCAGGTATTTTCCCAGTCTCTGAGCAGAGCATTTGCAGTATCGAGGTTAAACAGTTCCATTGCTTTGGCTGAGCACCAGGGGATTGCCTAAAATGTACTAAGTGATTGAAAGTGCAGAGACTATTTGTATTATTACCTCACTTAAAGGATCTGAATCCCAACAGTGTAATGGGCATGACACGGAGCATGAAGTGTTCATCTGTGCCAGTGCTCTGGACTGTGAGTAGCTCTATAGAAGCACAGACACAGATTTGGATTGTTAATAGAATGTGGAACATATCACAGTGCTGGGTTGGTTTTCATCTGCTGTAACAAAAATGTTTTTAATTCAATGTTTTGTATCCATTTCTGTTCACATCCTTTCAGTGTTTGTGCTGTACTTTTGTCCTGTGGGGGTGGTCAGTGATGCTCTGTTTCTTTCAGGAAACAAACACAGAAGTGAATTCAAGTTCTTGGTGGATCAAGTAAATAAACGGTGGAAGAAAAGAGGTGAGAGGAAAGCAGAAAGTGCAAAACAAAACGAAGAGGAAGTTGCTGTCAAAGAGCTGCCAGCGGCCACAGGTCAGTGACATTTAGTATTGTCCCCTCTTGGACCACACTAAGAAGTGTGGGGTTCCCAAAGAAATGGTGTTTTATCTGTTGTTGTTCTTCTAGAACTGTTAAGGGGAGAAAACCCAACCAGCATAAAGATCAGACAGACCCTAAAATGATTGACTGCTGTTGATTTTAGTGTGGAACATAAGCATGACACGTAATAAATGTATTAATTTGATGTGTGTGTGTTGTGTCTGGATGTGCTTTATCTGGGGCACTTTCCAGTTGGCTGAAAAGGGGTATCAGGTTCTGGTTCAGGTTTGCTGGAGGTGCTGAGGGTGGCCACATGACTGCTCTGGAATGAAGGTGAAGGTGGGTGCTGCTTGCTGCCTTTCAGCCTTCCAGCATCATTACTGTGAGAGGGGTTGGTAATTGGGAACTGCAAAAGTATTTGTGGGGATTGGATTCAGGAATTATTTGTCCTGAGAGTGAAGCAGTAAAATCCTTGGTCTTGTTTTAGGCTGTTCATGCAGGATGTTGCCTCTCTCTGACTTGCTCTGTTTTGTGTTTATGTACTTGGGCACAGTGAGAAGTGGGAATGGCTGCAGTCACTCACTTGTTAGGAGTAAGGAACAGCCTCCAGCCAGTTCGTTATCCTCCCTCCCCACAGCACCAAACATCACCCACGTGTGCTCCCAGCGTGTTCCCTGTGGGATCCTTTGGTCTCCTTTGGTCTGTACTTCGTGGCTGCTTTGGCAGGGAGCATCTGTCTTTGAATGTGGGATTTAGAAGAACATTCCTCAGCCTAATAGTACTTGTGGATTTCTAATCTGTTTAGGAGACTGAGTTTTGGCGAGAGTCCCACTGGCCAAAATGGGACGTGCTGATGTCTGTACGCTTGGGAAAACATGGCAGTGTAGTTTGCCCCAGCTCTCACAAATCCTGTGCTCTTGAGCTGAGTTAATCTGTGGCTCTCTCCAGTGCTGGCTCTTCCAGCAGAGCTCTCAAGAATAAAAAGAAATGAAAAACCAGTATAATAGTGTGAATTTTATCCTTACTGTTTCCTGCAGACCTTGGTGCTGTGCATAATCCTTTCTGTGTGAAGGTAAAAGTTAGGGAATCTCAAGGATAAAAGGTTTTAAGGTGTTTCTCTCCTGTAGCAGAAGCAGAGGCAATGTGTTATTGGATAGTGGGGTCACAGCCTTAATTTCCAGCTCTGGAAGGGAGGGATGGGCTGCTGTGGGTTTTGGAGTGTCTGTCTCCTATGTGAGCTGTTTGTGTGTGCTGCCCTGCAGGCTCTGAGAAGCTGAAGTAAAACCACAGAGTTTTTCCAAGAGAGTGATCAGGTAGAGAATAACTTGGATCAGTTGTATCATCCCGCATCGTGTTCAGAATGCGGCAGCACCTCGTTTGGTTCTGGCAAACCCACACAATTTCCATTACACTTAGTTTGCTGAGCTTCCAGTAATCCTTGGAATTTCAGTTTTGAGTTTGATGCAAAACATCTGCACCCGGATGACTGTTTGTAAACAATTGAAAAAGCAAAAAGGTGATTTACAGGGGAAGGAACAGATGCCTAAAGCCTGTTTCCTCAGGGTTCCTTGTTAACAGCAATTGCCTTTGTATTAAACTGGGAATTACAGTATGGGAAAGGAAGAAGCCAGTGGTGGCCTGATGGAACAGCTGGAAGAGCCAAGGCTTTGTCTGCATTCCTTAACCACTTCCTTTGGGTTCTCATGGAAGTGGTGGAATTGTACAGAATTAAAACAGATCTTTGGTTTTGTTTCGGTTTTGTTGGTTTGTTCGTTTATTCTAATTTCCCCCTCCATCTCTCCCATTGCCCCCTCCTGTACTATTGGTTGGTGTAATTTAACCCCACTATGTTTGTGGTGACATTTCAATCATCTGTTCCTGATTTACATCATCTTGCTTTTCATCTTTAAACTTAAAATGTCTCTTTTCCAGTCTTTATAACTTTTGAACATGGGACTATGCTTTGCCTAAGGCAAGAGCACCATAAGGATTAGATAATATATTGGTGATAAATAATTTGATTTGATAAATATTAGCTGTGCTAGGCTGCATTATTGCACAGGCCTTTGCTATTTTTACCCTGGTAATTTCAGAGTTGTGTTTCATTAGTTGGACAACTGACTCACTGGGATCTGCTGGTTGTTTTCAGCAGACAAAAATATGCCCCTGATATTTAATTATGCCTGTTAGCAGGAAAGAAAGGGCAAGCTGAGCTGAATCCAAAGATTGTGAAGCCCCTCCACACTCTAATTAAAGTTCTGCTTAGCCATTTCTGTCCAAACCATTGCTGGAGGGGTAGAAAAGCCAGAGTGGTTTGAGCAGGAACCTGGCTGGGGCCCTGAGATGGAGACAGGACACGTTTGTCACTGTCACAGTCAGAGTTATCAGTGAGATGGGTCTGGGCAGGGCTTCCTGTCCTGAGCAATTTTCTAGTTAAGTAACTCACTTGAAAATATTTGTGGGTGTGGCATAAGGGCAGTCTGTCTTTTCATACCAGAATTTTTAACCTCTATCTGTTTCTCTTTGGAGGGGCAGAAGGTGTCTTTTCAGAGAACTGTTCATCTTTTCATTGAACAAAACACTTGACACAAAACCAACAGAATGAATTTCAATTTTTGTCTGTTGTGTTGTCTAGAAATTATTTTTCCTATGGAAATGGAAATGTCAGTGCGATGACCTTGTCTTAGCTGCATAAGGAAGTAAATCACAACTGAAAATAAGCCTGTTAACTTGATCTGTAAAACTTAAAGCTCAAGCTGTCTGATGCAGGGGCTGAAGGGACTTGGTAGCACAAGCAGCCAACAGCACTGTCTCATTAAGTGCTTGCTAATTTCTGAAATAAATTTCCATCTTATGGAATGTGTAACACATCCTCACCCTTTATTTCTCTCCTTGTGTTTCAGAACTCAACAGTGAAACATATCTGGTTCTCAGGGAGTTGTTGGTTGGTTTCTTTTTTTAAATATACATTAAAAGAAATTAAATCTTTGAAACTGTGGAAGTTTTGGAAAACCAGTATGTAGGAATGAGATGTTGGTATTTAAATATTTATAACCAAATTTTTTCTTAAAAATCTATCTCTAGGCTGCAGAATTCTAAACAGTAATATTTTGTATTGCCATTCTTTCTAATCTCTGTCTTTCCTCTTGGTAGAACCTGAGGAAGAGCATCACACAGCTGTTGTCCTTGGAAAAGCTCAGGAACTCCAATCAGAAATTCCTGATGGCCAAAGAAGTGAATCTCATTGCTTGAAGGAAATCCAGAGATCAGCCTCTCCTGAATTCTCAGTGTCATCTGGGTCAACAAGCAGGTTAGTGAGGGGAGCCACTTCTGCCTGGTTTGTGCCGGATGAGAGCAGACATGGAAAAGCTGTGCCGGTAGCATCGAGCAGTGCGGGCCTCCGGCTTCACAGAAAGGGTGCTGAGCTCTGCTCACGGATTCCTTCTCCGTGGTGTTCCTGGGGGTTCAGTAGCTTGAGGGAGGGAGCTAAAAATACATGTAGAATTCACTTAATAATTTGTGATGCCTTCATAAGGGGTTGATAGTGTAAGTGTTCCTCTTGATATAGAAAGAGGGAGTGGAATGTCTGGGGAACCGGGAATATGTTTGGTGAGTCCCTTCCACTGCATCACCTTCCTGTCTGCTGGAAATTTTATTTAGAGGGGTCCCAAAACTGGTACACCCCCAGTCCTTTAAGTAGTATTGCTGTAAGGAACTGTGGCCTCAGTTTCTGGCAGAAAAGTGAAAAAGGCATTGAAAACAAACACAGAATAATTGGGTTTTGCTATGTGTCTAAAAGCAAGAGAGCTAATCTTGCTATCTTGTTGATAACAAATGAGAAGAATGCAGGTCTGCATTACCAGGAATAAAAAAGTTTCCTGTGTTTTTAGAAATGGGAGATAATCAGAGGAAGTAACTGAAGGTCGCCAGCTGAGCTAGGAGTGACATTTCTTGATTTCTCACCCCTTAGACCCCAGTACCTGCCTCTTCCTCCTTGTTCTGCAAATACCGAGAGTAAAGTAGTGCTTGGCTTCATTGTTGGCTATTAACAGAGCAATCTAATTGAAATATTTTAACAGAAACCGATTTTCCTAAAGTCATTTTGGTTCACAAAGAGCTTTTAAAAGTCATCATGAGGGCTAAAGAGCTTTTAAAAGTTGTCATGAGGCTTCCCTTTCACGGAGGGAAATGTTGAACTGTGAGTGAAAGCCTAGGGAGACACTGGATCAGAGAGGTCAGCTCAGGGGATTTGAGAGCATCAAATAGTAGATGTCTTTGTTTTACAGGATCAAGCTTTGCTGCCTGTTTCCATTTACTTGAATGAATGGGAGCATACAGTAAATATTTGTCAGTAAACAGCAATATGCTGGCTGGCAGAGCACTTGTGGAGGCAGGAAGGGTCTGTGTTGCCCTTTCAGAATATCACTGCATTTCTGTTTGGCTTCAGACCTGCATTATAGACCAATAAAGCCCTTCCCCTCCTGTGGCCTTTCCCCTCTGTGCTATATGTGTCTTTCTGCCTGAACTGGTACTGTAAAATTGATAAAGGTAGCAAATCAGTTTATTTGCTGTTCAATGTGTAACAAGCTGTTAAGATTATCACTGGACTAGTTTTATCTCAGTTTCTCAGGATGTAAGTGATGATGACAGTTTTTTCTTCCCTATGATCAGGGAACTGTTCTCCTGCTCGTTTCTTGGCCATTCCAGGTGCTCTGGACTCACGCAGAGCTCGCACATTGTCATACCCAGTGCTGGAGTGTCTCATTTCCAGGTGTGTGGTGTTCCAGCAGATTCCCCAGCTCAGTGGGACACACTGACCTGCAGAGGTTGGGTGACCCTCTGATCTGACTCTGCCCAGGGAGCCTTGGGGCATCGCACCCTGCAGCTTCTCCTTCCTCATTTGCATCCAACCCCAGCGTCTGGACTGCACAAAGAGATGAGAACAGCAGCAGTAATGCAGGGAAAGCTCAGCTGAAGTGACAGATGCTGCCTGCTGATGATGGAAGGTCCCTCTCGTCTGAGCACAGTGTTCCTCATGCCAACCTGTACCTTGCTAAAGAAGGTACAGAAAGAAAACACTTCAGAGTGTTTTCCTGTGTTTTCTGGGAAATAAACAAAGGTTATGGGGATCTCCCCCTCTCCAAATACTGAGGTAGAGGAACACTTACTGAATAGTGTCAATTGTGCTCTTTGTCTTGACTGTTTGTGCTTGTGGTAGCTGCTGTGAAGGGGCAGGAGGGCTGCTGGGCTCAGTACAGGGCCCAGGTCCTGGTTTGGCCCTTGGAGGCCTGTTGGGTCCTGCCATGCCCATGGCCCAGCTTTGGACCATGCAGTTCCATCCAGGACTGCAGCTCTTCCCCCCAGCATCCTGCTCCCACAGGTCTCTATCCAAAAGGGCCCTGAGTTATGGCAGCATTGGCAGGGGCTGTAACAAGCAGGTGTAGTCATTTAAACTGCATGAAAGAAGGATGTATTTTATCACTGTGTGGTTACCATGGGGCTGGTATTTTGTTTATTGTAGTGAAATAAATCCAGCACAAATCAAACAATGGTTTAGATGTTGATGGTTTTAGTAATATTGTGGTATTGTATCAAGTCATGGTTTTCTGAGGCTTGTGTTTTTCTGATAATGAGAGGGTATCCTTTGCCAAGAGTAAATGCTTTTCACATTGAAATGTCAAAACTGGAAATACATTTGGAATTCCAGATCTGCATGTTGTGTTCCTGTGAGGAGGGCACTTCTAAATGGAGGGCTGTTGTTTTGGTGAATTAAAACAAAATGAGGATATTGAGTAGCATATGGAATATAACGGAACAGTCTGCAAGTCAGAGTTGAGATGTTTGGCCTGCAAAAAGAACAAAGAAATCAGTGCAAAGAAATCAGGGGTTCTTCTGTTTTCTCCTTCATGAGGTTTGTCCCTATTCAGTCTCATATCAGTACTTGCTAAGGGAGTAGTTGGTCAAGATTAGAAATTCATCCATTGTATACTAATCACTGATGAACTGATATTATTCAAAGGTTGATGCTTAAACTGAGAAAATGAGAATTTCACTCTTGCTGGAGAAAAGATCCAGGCCAGGCGTGGAGGTTGTAGCAGCGCCCCAAACATGCTTGTGCTCTACAGAGATTGATGATCCCACCACGAGAGCAAACTGTGTGTTACAGATAAGCACCAAAACACAGCCATGGCTTTGAAAGGGTAATTTTTCAAAGCTCTGAAGTCACAGTTGCACGAAGCTTCCACAGCACTGCTGTGCTCCATGTGAACAGTCCTGTGGTATTCTTTGACTTCCTGGGACTGAAGCCAAATTTTATGCAACTACTTAAACAATAGGAAAATTAGAAAAAAAATTAGGAGGAACAATGATAAGCCAGTTAATGAGCTATGTAAAGGAAATATTCCATTATAAGTATTTTATATAACGGGGATAATATACAGTTTTTTAAGCAAATTATTTTTTCTTAAAGCTGTGTTAGACGCAAATGTCAGTTCCTGATGACTAGAGTGAGACCAGAACACCAGACAAAGTACATGGGCCTTGTCTGAGATGCTGAAACACAGTCAGAATTTTGAAGTCCTGGTGGGAAAGTGCTATATCCACAGCCTGTATATATCCCCATGCTGTTGGAATACCTGGAGTGACTGCAGTGTCTGCCAGGAGGGGTTCATGCCCAAGGAAGGGGCCTCATTTGCAGTACGTGGGGCTTTTTGGCAGTGAGTTTAGGAGCCACTGATCAGGATCCAAGATCTGGATTTAGCAGGTCACTTATCTTTGGATTTATGTGCTTTACAGAATATGGGCTTTAGTTCATCAGCAGAAGAAGAGGTAGAAATAGGAGTGCACTGGATGGCAGCAACCCTCTGAGCTCTGCCCGGCTGACGTGGGTTTGGCTAAGCTGGCAGGACGGAGTGCTTGGAAATGCTGCGTGAGCTCCTCCTGGGCAGTTGCCTCAGTCTGAGTTTGAAGGCAGCGTTGTCCTGCGCCCTGGCCATCACTGTCAGATGAGAGAAGTGTAAGAAAATGTGTTGATCAGTGCAGTAATTGCCTTTTTTAGTTCTTCAGGACTTTTTTACTTAATAAATCTTGCAGTGCTTTGGCTCAGAGATGATGTATATCACAGTATTAGACCGGAGTGTTTGATCTGTGGATTTTGGCCTCAAATATGGCTTCATTGTGAAAGGATGATGATACTTTTCTGCTATGCTGTTGATTCATACTTTTCTTCCCAAAACTCTGAGCTGTAATAAATGGCAGGAGCTGTGAGGCTTGGTGGCGAGAGTCTTGGGGACATTGTGTCAGGTAGGGACAGCTGGTGGCCTCGGATGTGCGTGGTGGAAGCTCTTACCTACAGCCTGTATCCAGGAGCACGTTGGTCCCTGGTCAGGAGCCGTGGGGTCTGGACATCTCCGAGCCTTGAAAAACAGGAGTCATGGTAGGGAGTGCTCTTGGTGCTTCAGCCGCCACATTCCACTGCTGCCAGACTCCTGAGGGAGAAGCAGTTCAGATAGGTGCAGCAGATCTTTCCCTTTTCCCAAGGCACAGCCTCCAAGGTGTGTTCTTGGGCTGCAGAGGAGGCCGTGGAAAATTAAGGAAGCCTGGAAAGAGTCAGGGAAAACAGCAAGATGGTGGAACCTGTGTAAGGTTTAGTACAGACAAGAGCCCTCCATGGGGACCTGGGCAAAGCCAAGGCTGGCAGGCCTCTCCAGAGACAGGAGGATGAAGCCATGGGCACGTGGTCTAAAGAGGAGGTTCTGCAAAGCTGGGGAAGATGTTGTGTTGCACAGTTCATCTCGGATATCACGTGGTGCTTGGGCCTCTCCAGCAGGGAGCTCCTCCTGTTCATTACAGGTGGGACAAAGTGCAAGCAGGATTGCAAGAGGGAAAAAACAGTTGTTTTCCCTCACTCCTGGTGACTGGGCATTCACCTCCAAGTGACATTGGTAAAACGAGATGGGCTGGAGCTCATTTCTTGTGCCAGCATTGAGGGAAAACGTGCTCAGAGCACGTGCCAGAGCCTGCTCCACAACACACGGCGGGATGGAGAGATGGGAGGACTCTGGCTGCTCACACAAGGCCGAGGAGGAACTTAATCTGCCTTGAAATAAACTCATTCAAAGAGCCATTTGCTCCTCTCAGTTTTAGAACAAGACATGTCATTCACACTTACATCAGCTTTTTTCTCTCTATTTTAGGGTGATGTGTTTATCTTAAATGAAAAAAGAGGGGGATGGAAGTCAAACCCAACTGATGGTTAAGAAAGGAGTAGTTGGCTCTTGGTTGACTGTCTGTAAGGGATCAGGGAAACCAATCCTGCAGGAATATGGAGTTGGGGAATTGCCTGAGTCACTGGAGCTGCATTTTTCCCAACATGGAGCCATGAAAAAGTGCAGAATCACCCTGCCACAGGATGCTGGCTGCATCTTGAGCAGTTCAGGTGAAGAACTTTAATCGTTTTGCTGTAAAAATTGACTCATCTGGAAATGATCTGTAAAATTGTGGGAGAGCTTAGTGACCTTTAGTTAAGAAAAGGACAGAAAACCTGTTGTGGGAATTTGTCTTGAATTTGGAGTCTGAATAAAGTCTGAAGGGATGTTTTGCTGTGCCTGGATGCAATGTAGGTAGATACCTCTGGGGCATTGAAAAGGCAGAAAACACTGGAGAAATGAACAAAACACTTCTAAATTCTCTGATCTCTTTGGCCCCTGTGCCTAAAATTTATAGGAAAAAACCTTCAGAATGAGGCAGCTGTTTCTCTTATTTAATTCATAATCTTCAGTGTAAGGGCTAATCATTTGATGCTTAGAAGGGGGAGGAGTTTTCTTCAGAGAAAGAAGAAGAGTTAATTTAAAATATGAATTCAGTTGGTGGTCAAAATTGCTTTTGTTGACAATTTTTTTTTGATAATTGTTTTTCAACTGTGGCATATTTAAGGGTATTTTTATAAATACACTTTTGTCCCCTGGCATGTGTCAGAAAGGTGTTTAATTACCTCAGCTCCAATCCAGCCTTGCTCAGGCTTTGTAACTGAAATTGATGTCTGGGAGAGCCGGGATGCAGAGAACTGCTTCAGTGAGTGGCTGGAGTGGAGCAGTGGCATTTTGGAAGAGATCCTGAAACAAAGGGCTTTTAGCTCCAGCTGGAAGTTCAGAACCCTGGTTTGTAGAGCTACTGCAGCTCCTCAGTCTCTCACTGCAATTAGGGCGTAGGAGTTAATTGGGTTCTCTGGGGACCAATGGCTGTGGCGTCAAGGGCCCATTCACAGCTCCATGTGTAGGCCAAAGGTGGAACTCGCTGCAGGACGTTTTGTACTTGGTTTTAAAAAAGTTTGGTAGGCATAGACCATGGATTCCACATGTGAATTCTGAATGCGCGTTATTGATTTGAGTGTTAGCCAGATTTTTTCAGTTTTATTGTTTTGCGGTGACAAACGCAGCGGGTGATAAATGCTGCAGTTTTCAAGGCAGGGAAGTACATCATGTTCAGGCCGCAAACCTGTTCTTTTTCTATTTTAGGGGACTAAAAGCACACAAATAGCCCTGTGTGCTCCCCAGTTCTGTTTTTAAATGTAACTGGAACATCAGAGTAGGGTTTGGAAATATGATGATAACTCATTCCCTGGGCAATCCAGTTCATGCACCGAAAATGAGCTTTTGATGGACTTTTAATTCTGAGAGTAAAAACAATGTTGACCTTCAAAACTTTCCCCATCCATTTTTGGTATTTTTTTCCTTTTTATCTGTATGGCTGAATGTGCATGTGTTGGAGGTTACTTTAACCTGGCGTTGTTTGCCCGCCCGAATTCCCGTTGGTTCTGCAGTTACCGCCACAGTAACAGCTGAGGACTCTCACTTCACACGGGAGACAAAATGGCAAAGGGTGAAAAAGATCCTGCTGTCTTACAGAAATTGTATGTCACATTGATTTATTTGAGAGAGACTTTAAAAAAAGAAGGTGCACTTTACCCACCAAAGCATCTTGCAGATCTTCTCCAGAGAAATTTTCTGGTGCTTCGGAATACAGAGGTGTTGTAGTTACCACTAAGAGACATAAACACAGAATTGTCTTGTGTGTTAAATAATGACAATGAGACTCCAGGAATAACTAAAAATGAAGTGATACAGAGATAGAAGTTTCTGAACTGTGCTGTAGGTTGATGTTACTTCTCATTGCTGTTGCTACTGGAGGGGTTGGTCTCATCCACAGGTTCTGCTGCCATTGCCAAGTTGAGCCCTGTATTGCTGTAGGTGTTGCTAAAATAATTTCCATCCATTTTATTTTCCCCTTCAGCACCATTTCGGACATTCTGGCAGATGGGGAATGGTCTGAGACGTGTTCAGCATCCTCTGACAGGTGAGTAGAATATCCAAGAGCTGAAGTCCTTGGGATGGGTTTAGGTCTGTGGTTTGCAGTTGGTGGAATTCTGGAGAAGCAAATGCCTCTGGAAAGTCAGATTCTTGGAGAATCCCCACAGTTCTGGGAAGCACAGTTTGGTCAGTGAATGTGGATCCTTGAAAAATGATATCTGGGTGCTCCAAGAATCTACAGGTCCCAGTTGAATATCATTGTTCTAAGGTGTATATATAAGTATATATTTTAATTTAAAAAAAAAAAAAGAGGAAACTGGTTTTTTATGGAAAATTAAATCTGATCTTCTATTGCATTTGAAAATTCCATTGTTGACAGAGCTGTAGGTGAGGCTGACAAGCTGAACATGCTGGAATTGAGCGTCTGTTTTGATTTACTTCTGTTCGAAATGAGAAGAGCACTTCCTGGTTGTTAAAATCTTAATGTCTGCAAATCCCTGAGTTATGTTTTTGTGACCCATATGAAAACCCATGTGAAGTGACTGGGGAGAGCTGGAGAGGGCTGTGGGTCCGTGAGGTCCCTCGGCTCGGCGCTCTGGGAGTGGGTGTTCAGTCCCACCGCCGAGGTCCCAGCTGGATCTGGCTGCTGGGATTCACACGGATCTCTCTGGGCGTGGCTGAGGGTCCCGTGGATGCAGGAGATCCATTTCCACCGTGGTGCAGCTCTGCAACAGGAGTTGTTCCTGCCACTCTCTTTAGTGTGTATCTGGTGGTAGTCAGCAGATGCGGACTTGGGCATCTCAGAGTTTTCCATGGTTATTTTCAGTTGTGAATTCCCAGTTTAAGACAAACGAATAGTCCCTGCAGGATGGATTCAGCCTAGCAGATGGCATAAAACAGAGTGCACTTATAAGGAATGTTTAATTAGCAAAAGCTGTTGACAGATTAGCAGCATCTTTCATGTCAACACTAAAAGGAATTTTAAGCTCTGAGGCTGAGTGATGGAAATCAGCTGCTTCATTTACATATGGCTTGGTTAAGAATTTTTTCTTTAACTCTGTGACTAAAAAGAAAACACTTGTTGAGTTTTCATTGGAAAATACTTTGTCCATAAATGAGGAGAGTGCCTGGCAAGGTTGCAAGCTCCAAGCACTGTCCTTTTCTGGGTAACGCTGACCAACCTCTCGTCCTGCTTCCAGGTGTCTGTGCCCCTGCGGACGGTGACTCAAACTGCCTTTTCTGATAGAACATCCTCATGGTTCTGTCAGTGCTGGGGGTTGTCCTCAGTTATGGACAAGGAATTTGGGAGGTTGCTGCTGTTCCTTGGGTTCCAAACTGGTCTCTGGGGACAGAAGGAGAGGCATTGTGATGACGCTGTTCCTGCGGGCTGAGGGGCTTTGGGATGATTCATGGTGCTGTCACCTTCGTCAAATGAGAAGACAGAAATATTTCTCTCCCCATCCTTGGAAGTGTTCAAGGTCAGGCTGGACGGGGCTTGGAGCAACCTGGGAGAGTGGAAGATGTCCCTGCCCATGGCAGGGGGTGGAATGAGATGATCTTTAAGGTCCCTTCCAACCCAAACCATTCCATGATTCCCCATCACCTGTAACACGTACGTGTGCAGCATCCATGTACTGCTCACAGTGCTTCCATACAGCATCAGTGTGTGCTGTGTTTAGGGTACTTGCAAACCCCTATTACCCTTATTTTCTTTCTTTCCCCCAGCAGCAGCTCCATGGCTCTGACAGGGAGCAAGAGGAAGTTGCGTCGGCCGCGAATGCCAGAGAGCAATCGAGTGATTCCCCAGGGCAAGCGGAAGAGGAGCTAGTGCTGCAGGACCGAGCTCAGCGCTGGGAAACACCTCTTGGCCTTTTCCCATTCTCAGAGTGTCTGGGTACCGAGTAAAATGCTGTATTTTCACATCACTGCCATTCCAGCTGCCTTAATGACCAGGCTGGTGGGTTTGCCCCCAGCCCTGTGGGCCACTGACGGTTGAGATTGGGCACAGAGTGCCGGAGCCCTGCAGGAGCCTGGCCTGGCTCCTGTGCCACGAGTTCCCTCGCTGGTGCAGCACATGGGTCCCTGTGTCACCACTGTTCCTGCTTGCATCCTGTCAAGCCTCATCTGCCCTCCTGGAAGCAGCTGCAGGACAGTGTTTTGTCTGGGGGTGGGCAGGTACTGGTGCCCCAGTTCCCTGGCACAGCCGGGGGGGGAGGGACTGAGGAATGTGGGGAGATTCTGTCCTACACACATAGGCCTTTTTATATATGTCTGTGTCAACTCAGTATTACTGTCATTATTTTAGTTTGAAGTCCTGAAACTGGAAAGAAGTTGGAAGGTCGTTGGACCTGCAGTATTCTAGCTTTCAAACAAATAGTTACATTGAAAAGTCTGATCTTCCGTAGAAGGTGATGGAATTTTGTAATACAATAAAGCAGTGCAAGAAAATGAAGGAAATGCAAGAAACCTGAACACCAGGGAAGGCTTTTAAAAATAAAGCTTGTAAGCAAAATATGAAAAATACTTCAGGTACTTTCGCTGAGCCTGAAGTTTTGGTCAGAGCCTGTCAGTGGGAGCTTGGCAAAGAAGGCACAAAGTCTGGGTAAGGTTGAGGGTTGTTGTGTCTTGACTTGACAGACTGTAGCTGGGATTCAGAAATAATCCTCTTCAAGCCGTAGTTCCCAGGAATATTTGTGTTTTGAACAGGCTAAATCGTGGCAGATATAAGCCATCGTAAGTGCATGAGGTGGGGAGATGCAAAGGCAAAGCAGGGATCTGTGTTGGTTTGGTTCTTTTTTCCTAAACTAAACCTTTTGAAAGACAGTAACTATTGATGTCTGCTTTAGGGCTGCCTTTTTGTCACAGCAGCTCACATAAGGCATTGAAATTGGTTGCAGTTGGCCAGTGAATTGTAATAACATTGTAAATTAGTATCAAAGGGCTTTCTCCAGGCACTGGCAAAGCGGCTGCTGTTGTGGTGAGGGAGGGCACTGGTGTGGCTGCACTGTGGAAGGCGCTGCGCTATCGCTGGTGGGGGCACTGGTGTGGCTGCAGGTGCTGACATTTCCCTTGGAAATGAGCTAAGGAGCCACCCTGCCACGGGAGCTGCGGCAGTTCTGTGGCGTGGTAGAAGGGAGAGAACAGCTGACAAGTTAAATACAGGCATGAACCAAACTGGTTCACTGACAACCTGTGGAGATTAATTGTTTTTAGATCACTTACTGTTGTCATCACCATTTAAAGTCCAAACTGGTGACCTCTGCCTGAGATGGAACTGTTTCCCTCCTTTTTGTGAGGAGCTGTGGGTCGGTGCTGGAGGAGGGCGGTGGCGTTTGTAGAGGTGACCGATGTGTGTGGACGTGTGACATGGTGGTCGAGGTGCCAGGGGAGGCTGCATAGAGCAGACACACTGGGCAATGTGGAGGCTTAGGAAAAAATGTGGATTTGATGGTCTGGTGCCTCATTCCCACCCTGACAGAGTGGGTGCCTGGGCAGGATCCAGTCTCTCTTGCCAGACCCAGTGCCAGGGCCAGCTCCAGCCCTAGGCAAGTGCCAGGGTGCTGCCAGGTCCAGCCTTTGCCAGGAGTGGCTGCTGATCCCCCGGGTGCCATAAATGATGCTTGCTACACATCTCACCAACCCAAGATTCACAGGAATTGCATAACGTAAGGGAAAAAACAACAGGGAAGGAAACACAGTGTCCTCCCCACGCTGTCCTGTCCCCTGCTCCCCTGGGCAGCTCTGCTTCTCCGTCACCGAGTCAAGGGGCAAGTGGGAGCAGTCGGGGATTGTGAACAGCCAGGCTGGGGGCAGAAGTCGCGGCCGGAGGAGCCGGGGCAGCGCTGACAGTGGTGACGCACAGGGCGATGCTGGGACAGCTCCTGCTGGGGCTGAGTGTGGCCCAGCTGCCACCAGCCCATGGCCCCATCGAGGGGGGAACCCCACCACTGTGCTCCTTGGATCAGTAGTCATAAAGTTACTGCATCCTCTTACACCTTTTCGTTGGGCTGATTGTGACCAATGTTTGTCACATCACCCACAGCTGATGCCTTGTGCTGGGCTTGGCAGTGCAGGGGTTGGGGTCCCAGGGACCCTCTGTCTCACCCTGCTGTGGGTCCAGCCTCTCTGCAGCAATTCTCGGAGTGGATCTGAGGCAGATTCCCGATGACAGCGGCTCCCTGGAGAACTGGGAGTGGGGCAGAAGCTCCCATAGGGACTGATACTGGCAGGCAGGGTGGTGCTGGGCTAGGGGGGCTAGGTTGCCACTGGGAAGCTTTGGGAAGGGCTGCTTTGGGCAGGGAATCCATTCAGGAGGAAATGAATTTAGTCACGGAGCAGTCCCTCAGGCCGGGGCAGAAGGGCAAAACTGGAAACAAAATAATCAAAAAGTAAAAATGTCCTGTTCCCTCAGCCCAGCACTGGAGCCGTGAGAAAGGCAGATGGGAATGGAGGAGAGGCTGGAGCAGAGTCACCCTGCCGGCCATGGGGCTCCCTGCTGGCTCCCATCCCATGCACCCCTCTGAAATGAGCAGCTGGGGGTTAAACAGGAGTTTAGGGGGCAGGGGGGGATCACCTGTTTTTGTTTGGCTTTGCAGATATCAGGGAGTTCCTATCGGGTTGTTTTTGCCAGGCAGGAATGCCTTTGAAAGCAAAGGGAATTGCCCCAGAATGTGATACCCAGAGCTGGGAGCTCTCCCATCTCCATGCCCCTGTGAGCAACCAGGGCAGACATCCCTGGAAAGGAGGATCTTGTTCTGGGGTGGGATGCCCCAGCACCAGCTGACGTGGGGGAAATGGATCATTTGCACTGCTTTACGTGCTGACAAGGGCAATGGGCTGTTCTCATATTGCTCTTATGTTTCAGAGGAAATAATAAGGGATTCACTCCCCTCTCACTGTGTCTCACTCATCCCGGAGCGGGCCGTGTGCCCCAGGGATGGCTGTGCTGTGGTGTTTTCTGGTGTTTTCCCAGAAGTTCTGATTTTGCAGAACTGCACCGATGGGCCGATTCCTGCTGCCTTTGGTTGGATGTTCTGTGTCACTATCAGCAGGACAGCCGGTGCTCCGTGCTGGCTGCGCTCCGGCCGGGCTCTGGCCGGGACTGGAGGGGTTCCCTCGCAGCCAGGACCGGGCAGTGCGAGCTCAGGACATGGGGGTGGGCTGAGCACCCCTGGGGTGGACCTGCAGCAGCTGGGGACAGACAGGGGTCACAGTCTCTCAGGGACACTTCTCCAAGGGTGCTGTGTTTGCTGGCAGGAGTTAAAATTTAAAAATCCTTTGGTTGAAGGAGAGTCTGTTTTGATAGAAGAATAGATGTTCTGGAACTGGAACACCTTACACAAACAGAGGAATTGAAGATGAATCACAGTTACCTGCTGGGCAAACCCAACACCAGGATCTGCTGTCCAGAGGAAAGAATAATCATGGTTCTGTCCCACCTGGTGTTGGAGGAGCCAGAGGGCCCAAATTCAAAATGATTTGGACAAATTGGTGAGTTGGCTCCAAATCAACCACCTGGAATTAAATAAAGAGGATGAATTACCAGCTTCAGGAAGGAGAAGGTAAACACATTACTGCAAATGGGAAGTAATTAGTGAGGCAGAAAAGTTTGTATAAATGTAGCTGGGCTTCATTTTCGTGGTGAAAGCTCACTGCTCTGGTAATTATTTGGCTGCACAGAGGCATTCCTGGAGCCTGGGCTGGGGGTTTCATAGCAGGTACTCGGTGGGAGAGAAATGGGGGCTGTGTGGAAGCACCCTCACCTATGTGGGCATTCCCAGCCACGCATCTGCTTATGTACTCACACATATATACTGAATTATCCTGAGGGCTGCAGCCTCCTTCATATCACTCAGCCAAGATTTTGTTGTAGTGGTGAGCAGCAGACTTGATTCACTTTCCTTTATATACATATGCAAATAATCATAGAATTTGCATATGAATATATATTAAAACAGACCTATATTCTGTCTTTACCTAACAAAATCTCAATTAGATCTTGTTATCTCTGTCTTGTTCAAATAGAAAAGTGCCTCACATTACTGGACAGAAGCGTCAGTGTGTGTGCAGGGGTTGCAGGCAGTGCTGTGCGTGGGGTGCCTGGCATTACCCGGGTGATCCATACCTCTGACTATGGAAATGTTGAGTTAATATCCCAGATCCCAGGAGGTGATGCTCAGTGTCACCTTGGGTGTGCAGGTCCCGTAACACTTGTCACTGCTGCAGGTGTGAATCCCAGTGCCACGGGTACCGCCCCAGGGCTCGGGTCTCACCAGCTCTGCTTTGCTTTTCCTTCTTGATGGTGAGTGAGATTGCAGGGCACTGCAATGAACAGCTTGAAGTTACACACAAATGTAGTAATCCCTCCCAAAAGTAGTAAAGTTATTGTGTAGTCTCCCAACAGCTTGAACCTGAAGCCTCTTTGTTAAAAACCTATGGAATATGGATACATATTTCAATTTTATTATACGAGTTTGCTGCTCCCAGGGTCTGTGCAGGCTCCATTGGTTTTATGGGCTTTGAGGCCATAATGGGATGAAGCAAGGAACGTTTTAGCACAAACAGCGTCCTTGGGAGCCCCGTACAGACCTGGCTCCTTGGGGAGGTGCTGGGGAGAGCCTCTGTCCCCCCTTGCTGGGACAGGATGTGCAGGGCAGTGTGGCCTGTGTATGATGGGCAGATGGAGGCTGCAGGAATTCCCTACAGGAACCAGGCCTTACCCTGTGGGGGTCTGCCCCAGCCTGAATGGGACTTTCTGGGTGATAGGATCAGCCTGGATTATCGGATCAGCAGGACCCATAGCCTGCTCTGGTTTAAATGGGTTTAAGCTTGTTGATTTGATCAGAGCATTGCTGCTGTATCCCAAGGGCTCACCCCGGGGGCAGGAGGTGGCATCCCAGTGTGCTCTGGGATGTGCCTCCAGAGGCTCTGGGGGTTTCATTTGGAGTGCTGGGGATGGTGGGTATGGAAATGCATGCTGGCTTGATGCCAGGAAATTCAGGCTCCTTTTCCAGGATTTGCATCCCAAAGCTGGATGAGCCTGACTCCGGCTCTGCTGCTGGTGTGTGCTGGAGGCCATGGGAGCAGAGGCCAATTGATTTCAGTGAGTTGGGGATTCAAAGGAAATGGTTTGAGTCCCCTGAACCTTTCAGGGACATGATGTGAAAGGTTCTCTAACACTGAGTAAGTTTCGTGTGTTCCCAGATAAACCAGGGGAAGAGAAAAGAAGAAATTATCTTGATATGTGCATGGGCTCATAGAAATTCTCTTTCTGCTGTGCATGCTTTATAGAACTCAAGACTGCAGCATCCACGTTGATCCTCCCTTCTCCATTTCTCTGTGTACACAAGTCAGCTTCTCTGGCTCCTTTTCCCCTCCCAGTAATGTTCTGATGACTCAGTTTCCAAAACCTTCCCCAGCCATGCCACAGCTCTGTGCAGAGCCCAGCCAGCCAGGTTGTGTGCTGAGGCAGGAATTCTGGGGCTGACCATGGACTGCAGGGGTTTTTTTCCAGTTTTTTTTTACTGTGATCAATCTGAGGACTAGGTTTTTGGTTGTTTTTTTGGTTTTCAGCTAAGAAATACCACAGCCAGAGGATGGTGCGGGTGGGTGATGTGATGGATGACACAGCATTACCCAGGAATGTAACTCTTACCTGCATCTGAACACGCAGCCTGGACTGGCTTATGTTACCCCTGATCAGTGAACTCAGTAACACAATGAATTCTGAATATGGGTTTGGGACCAAATAATTCTGTGCATTGCTGGTATTTCCATGTTTTGTCTCCAAAGCCTTGTTTCCTTTGGTACAGAACATTTTACAATATTGACTCTGTATTTTTCTGGAAATCAGCACACCAGCTGGTGAGCCATGGAGGAATTTGATATCAGACTTGAGAATTTACTCACGAGCATATTTAAGAAAGGCATTGAAGAGTTGTAATTTACTGTCCCTCTAGTACATTCTCAAGCCTGGTTTAAAGCCCACAGCGTTCATCAGCTCTGTATTGAAGCACAGATATGCCTTTTCCAGGAAGGTGTGTCCATGGCACTGCTCACCACTGTGGTTTTATTACTAAAGTTGGGCTTCCTGCAGGCTGAGTGCAAGAGGTGAGGACTAGGAAAAAATTCTAGGAAAAAAATTGCCATGCAAGAGCAGCCAGGTACCAGATCCTGGCTCTCCAGCCTGCAGTGCCTGCTGTGGGCTGCAGCCGTGCACGAGTTCATGGGCAGCTACAGCTCCATCTGCAAAGCTGTGGCCTGGGCTTGATGTTGTGCCAGACCTCTTCTGTCCTGGGGACCATAAAGTTGGGATTCCAGAAAGCTATTGGAAAAACAGCTATTTCAGATCCTGCAGGGAACTGAAATGCAATTAAATTTAGCTTTATTTAGTGTTTGTGCTTTTGATTATCCCAAAGCATGTATTTTTAAAATAAAAATGTTTCCAGCTCTATGGCATCCCTGAACATTTAAAGCTGGAAGAAGCAGGGGATGACTCAGAAAACCCTTTGATTCTCACAGGATTCTTTGCTTGATGTGTTTGGGTTTTAGTTGTGGGGCAGCTGCAGCTTTGCCTGAATAAGGACCGAGGGGCTGCGAGGGGCCACGAGCATCTCTGGCTGTTGGGGGGCCAATGCCTGGCCCCGACAGGATCACCCAGGGAGCTGGATGTTATCCTGAGCCCATCCAATCCCCAAATTTCAGACCCCAGGCGTGTGATCCTCACTGAGCTGCTCCTGCACTCCAAATCAAGGCAGAGCGGGGCAGAGGATGTGGCCCTGGGAGCGGTGTGGCATTGGCAAGGGGACAAACAGGATCGATCCTGGGAGTGCCCTTCCCCAGCCGAGCACCTGTGCCTCGCTGCTGACAGCACATGCACTTCACAGTTGCACACCACTCCTGGAGGTGCTCACTGCCACGTCTAGGGGCTGCACAAGGGCTACAGGGCTCTTTCCTAGCAGTTCAGGTCTCTTCTGGAAGGTAGCTGGGGTCTGTGAGTGACACCTCATCCAAGGCCAGAGAGGAGCAGTGGCTGCTCTGCCTCACCTCAGGCAGCGTCTCATGGTGCTGCTGCCCCACCTGAGCCCCAAGGACATCCCTCAGTGCCTGCAAGATGCTCAAGAAGCTGTGCAGAAGCTAAGGGCAAACCTTTCCTTAACTCCACTGGAGCCAGGATTTCACCCCCAGTCACCTCCTCCCTCAGAGCTCTCCCCAAACCAGCAGAACAATAAAAAAAGCATTGCACGTGGTGAGCTGTGCTCCCCAGCGATTCCCACAGCAGTTTTATTGCCTGAAGGAGGAAGAACGTGAACCCTGGAGCAAAGAACTTGCCAAAGTATTTAATATTTCTACATCTTGTATGGAGCTAAAGCTTCCCAAAAATATTTAAAAATAGCCGCAGGGATGTTTGTTCAAGGCCTAAGGCTGGGCTGAGGAGGAGTTGAGATATGACTTGAAGTGAGGAACAGAGGGTGGTGGTGCTGGGGGCCTTCAGATTGAGGGGTGAACTGGGAGGGTTCCATGCTCTTCTGAACATCCCAGCTGCACTTGCAGGTTCCACATCCCCTGTATGGAGCCTGAAAATAGGGACAACCCTTGTTGTGCTGATGAGCTGGTGGCAAACGGTATCACACATAGCTACCGCTCCTTCTTTTATAGAAATAATACTCTGAAATATTCCTCCTGAAGGAAAGGGGAAGCTCTTGCTGGGTGTGTTAACTGCCAGGTGCCCAACGCCTGAGCCTGCTCCTGTGGACGAGGCCGGGCTGGCAGCTACTGGGGGCCCTTCCCTGGGCGTCCTGCGGCGGCAGCTCCGGCGGGGCAGGGCTGTGCTGGGGGGTGAGCCCGGTGCGTGCTCCCACCCTCCGTTGTCTGCCCAAAGATGCGATGCCGGGGGGCTTTGGGCCCCCGCCCACCACCGCAGCCTCGCTCCGCCGCTCCCCCTCGCGGCACCGCTCCGGGGAACCGGGGCTGCCCGAGAGCAGCGGGGCTGCGGGGAACCGGGGCTGC
>VZTE01001213.1:649638-776299 GCA_013397775.1 Eulacestoma nigropectus
ACCCGGCTCCCGCACAGGAACGCATCGGTAGAGGCTCTGCCCGCTCTCTGCCCTCACCCTGTCCCAGGCTCGATGCGGGCCGGCGCTGGCCATGGAGAAGCTGTACCTGGCGGGGAGCAGCACCTGGACCATCAACAGCTCCCTGGGGAACGGCAGCCTCCGGCTGGGGAACCTGAGCGCCGGCAGGAACAGCACCGCCGACCCCCTCAAGAGGAACGAGGACATGGCCAAGGTGGAGGTGACAGTCCTGTGCCTCATCCTGTTCCTCGCCCTGACCGGCAACCTGTGCGTGCTGCTGGCCATCCACACCACCCGCCACAAGCACTCCCGCATGTACTTCTTCATGAAGCACCTGAGCATTGCTGACCTGGTCGTGGCCATCTTCCAAGTGCTGCCCCAGCTCATTTGGGACATCACCTTCAGGTTCTATGGGCCAGATTTCCTATGCCGCTTGATCAAGTACTTGCAGGTAGTGGGAATGTTTGCTTCCACCTACATGCTCCTGCTGATGTCCCTGGACCGATGCTTGGCCATCTGTCAGCCACTGAGGTCCCTGCATAGGAGAGCTGACCGGGTCTCTGTCCTCCTCACCTGGCTGCTGTGCCTGCTGGTCAGCATCCCTCAGATCCACATATTTTCTCTGAGGGATGTAGGGAACGGGGTTTATGACTGTTGGGCAGATTTCATCCAGCCCTGGGGACCGAAAGCCTATGTTACCTGGATCACCCTCATGGTCTATATCATCCCTGTGTTGATGCTGAGCATCTGCTATGGCTTAATCAGCTTCAAAATCTGGCAGAACGTGAAGCTGAAGACGGCTCACGGGCCCAGCATGGGCTCAGGCTCCCACAGAGGGATGGTGTTTGCCAGGGTCAGCAGCACAAGGCTCATCTCTAAAGCCAAGATCCGGACAGTCAAAATGACCTTTATCATCGTGCTGGCGTTCATAGTGTGCTGGACTCCCTTCTTCTTCGTGCAGATGTGGTCAGTGTGGGACACCAACGCCCCGCAGGAAGGTACAGCCTCCCCTCCCTCGCCCTGCTGTGCTTGGATGGCTCCGCTCAGCGCCCCGGGGACACCCACGGCAGAAACTGCTCTGAGCTGGGTTTGGGCGGGTGGGAGGGAGGTGGGAGAAAGTCCTGAACACGGATAAACCTCCCACAGGCAGCAGTGGCTGTGCCACAGCTCTCCCGGGCCAAGGGCTACCACAGCCCTGGCAAATTCAGGGCCACTGTGGTTCAGGGGAAGCTCACAGGGCACGGCTGCTCGGCCCAGCCGCTCTGCCCTTCCCGAGCCCTGTCCCAGCTGCACGGCTGTGGAAAACCCCGTGTCCTGCAGCCCATGTGCGTCTGTTCCCATGGGCTGGACAGAGCTGGAGCCAGGCAGGCATGCTTTGCCTCTCCTGCTTCTCTCTGCTCCATTTATTCCAGGAGAAGTGGAATGTGGCTTATGTACCTCCCTGGGTGCTCCAGGGGTTTTCCACCTGATTTAAGCTGATCAAAACTTCTAGTTCCTAGATGGGCTCTGGGGTGAAGCAGCGGCCCTTCCTCGTGTTGTATTTTAATCCTGCAGTCTTGAGGGATTCCCCTCCCTTCCCAGCACCCAAACCTCTGCTGCTTTGCTGACCCTTGGTGGAGCAGGGGTAGACAGGATTTCTCCATCCTAATCCTTCTGGCTGCATGGGGAACCTTTCCCTTTCTCACCGTGTGCAATCGGCCTTGCAGCACTTTTACCTTTCCCTTTCCCCCTTTTCTTTTCTTTTCTTTTCTTTTCTTTTCTTTTCTTTTCTTTTCTTTTCTTTTCTTTTCTTTTCTTTTCTTTTCTTTTCTTTTCTTTTCTTTTCTTTTCTTTTCTTTTCTTTTCTTTTCTTTTCTTTTCTTTTCTTTTCTTTTCTTTTCTTTTCTTTTCTTTTCTTTTCTTTTCTTTTCTTTTCTTTTCTTTTCTTTCTTTTCTTTTCTTTCCCTCTTTGCTTTAAGGTATCAGGGGGCTCTCCAGCCCATCTGAGCTGTGCCACACTCCCCACTCCTGTCCCCATCACGTTCCTGTCTCCAGGCAGCCCGTGGCTGCAGCACACAGCAGGAGCTCTGCCAGGGCACTTGCTGGAGGCATTCATGGCATGGGGAGGAAAAGCCTGGGGTGGTTACAAGTGTTGGGAGACCTCAGCCCTTCCTTCCAGGCTCTCCCCCTCCTTGCTGGCTGCCCAGAGGCACGAGGGGGAGGACACGGGCTTTGCCTGCAGCATTCTCACAGCCTTGCCCTGACCCCGGACCCCTTCACTTCACCGAGGCTCGGGCGCTGTGACCAGGCAGCATGGTGGGTGCTGGAGAGGTGTACCCCGTGTTGGGAAGGGAATGTGGCTGCTCCTCACCTCACGACTGTGTGGGTATAGCCACAGAAAGGGCAGAGGAGAGGGAGGGCAGGGGGTGCCTGGGTGCCAGCAGCAATGGGGACACAACTGCACCCCAAATGAGCTGCACTGGGGGTGACCAGCAGGTCCCAAAGGCAGGTGAGGGGGCAGTCACCCCCTCAGAAAGTGTGTTGCTTTCTCCACAGAGGATGTCATACAGAGTGCCCCTGTTGAGGGGTGGTCTCTTGGTACCTGGCTGAGCCCTGGTGAAGTCTGAGGGGCTGAGCAGGGGCCCTGCCCCCTGATCCCGTGTGTCACATCCCGGAGTGCGGCGAGCCGCAGGACTTGGGCGTGAGCAGAGGGATGCACAGAGCTTGGTCTGTGCTGGGTGAAACCCTGACACCGCTCGGGGCTGGGCTCCCACCTCAGCAGGATGCGGTCGGCATGTGCAGGGTGAAGGATGAGGCTGTAAAGAGAACAAGGCAGCGCCCTCCTTCCCTCGCTAGCTCGCCCTGCTCTCACGGATCCACTTCAGCTGCTCTCCTCACTTCCACAGAACGAGGCCCATAAGCCGAGGCGGGACAGCGCAGGGGCTGCAGCCCTGCCCTGAGCAGAGCCGGTGGGCAGCGGGATGTGCCTGGGGAGAGGGGACATCCTTGAGGGACAGAGCTTGCTGGTTGCAGCACCCCTCGGGGGTCTCTGGTGTTCCAGCAGGGAGGGGAGCAGTCCACCCTCCGGACCTGCCCTGCAGTAAGCTCTCCTAAATTCAGTTTGCTTCCCGCAGAGAGGGAAGAGCTGAGTCAGCCCTGGCTGGATGTTTTCAAGCCGATAGAAACGCTGTGATGTATTTCAGGTCTTGTGCCTGGGATTTGTAACCATTCCCCATGGAATCATTTTTTAGCATATGCTTGAAATTAAAAGTAGTTGGAGCAGACATCACAAGAGCAGGAATTACGCATCCACTGGCTGAAGGTGAATTTGGAAGCCAGCATTTATAGTCACACTTCTTCACTGGTTTAAAAACTGCCAGTGGATTTTTGCAGAGGCACGAAGGGACCAGAACAGCCAAACCAAGCATGTTCATCCTCGCTGCCGGTGCATCCTCTGGGAGCAGAGGGGCTGAGGAGACGAGCTGGAACACAGGGAGCAGGATAAAGGCTCCATCTCCACCGGCAGCCACTTCACGGAGGGGATGTCCCCCCTTGTCCCGGTGCCATGGCAGATGCCAGTCCCACCATCCCCTTGTCACCAGAAGGTGCTGATCCAACCTCTCAGGTGGGACAGAGGGTACTTTGTGCTCTGGGGACAGAGAGCAGCAGCCAGAGACTCGATGTCCTGGCACTGCTCTGCCCCCATCCCCCACATCACCGGGGGATGCCAGGCTCCCCGACTTCATTCGTGGTGTGGGAATGGCTGTCGTCTTCCCTGGCAGAGCGCTGTGTGGGAAAAATCAATTCGGGGGAAAGAAAGATGGCTGGAGAGAGGGGCTGGGAGAGCACCGGGCAAAGGGCTCAGATAGGGCCGGGCTGGCGATGGGCACAGCCCAGGAGCAGGGGACGCCCTGTGGCCTGGGGACCGTGGCTGTCCCACAGCCCGCGCAGCTGGAAGCCGAGAGTCTGCCCCAAATCAGCCCCCGGTGTGGAAAAATGAGCCACCGACTCTGCTTGCTCCCAGTCCACCTCTTTGCCATGGCAGCTCCAAGGGCTGCGGTCCCTTTCCCGGGTGTGGGCACCTTAAAGGCCGATTGTGCAGGTGCTGCTGGGGGCGGCTCTGCCTCCTGGCCCGGCACTCCAGGGTAACGCCGGGCAGGCAGCAGGAGCAGGGAAATGCAGCTCTTGCGGGGAAAAAACCTGAACCCGAGGTGCTGGAACTGAGGCTCGCCCCGCTCCCGGCACCAGCTCTCATTTCCCGTGGTGTTCCTGCGGGCGGGGGGCACATCCCTGGCGGGGAGGGGGTGTCGTGCTGCCGGCAGGGCTGGGGCTCTCGGCAGAGGCCACCGCGGCCTGGCCGTGCCCTGACACTGCCGCGCCCCTGTCTCGCAGCCTCCCCGTTCATCATCGCCATGCTCCTGGCCAGCCTCAACAGCTGCTGCAACCCCTGGATCTACATGCTCTACACCGGGCACCTCTTCCACGACCTCATGCGCCGCTTCCTCTGCTGCTCCACGCGCTACCTGAAGTCGCGGCCGGCGTGTGACCTGAGCAAGAAGAGCAACTCCTCCTCCTTCGTCCTCAGCTGCAAGAGCACCAGCCAGAGGAGCTTCATGCAGCCGCCCACGACGTGAGGCCACGGGCAGCCGGGACCTTGTGCCTCTGCTGTGCTGCCTCCAGTGCTTCCCTGTGGAAAGCTGGGCTCGGACAAGGAGGGGGTCTATAAATAGGTGTATATATGCCTCTAAGCATGTACAGAGGGCCTTATTTAGCTGAGACGGGAGTGGGGGAGGAATTCTGTGTCCAAGTTTCAGTGCTGCCTGGAATTGGACACCAGGAAGCCGCTCCTGAGCCCCAAACCCTGACATCAGCGGCTCGTGGGTGCCGCCAGGAGGGACAGGTTTTGTCCAGAACGATCCGGTGCTGCTGGGGCAGGCGCGATGCATCCCCGTCGGATGGAAGGGGCTGCTGCAGCACGGGGTGATGGGTGCCGCCGCTGGCACATGGCTGGGCGCGGTCCCACCTGCAGCAGGGTCCTGCAGGATGCCAGCGCCTGGCACCGCGCTCAGCACAGGCGCTCCTGCTTCGCTTGCAGCCTATGGGGCAGGGGCAGCCCCAGCCCCGCAGCCCTGCACCGTGCCAGCCCTGCTCCGTGCCAGCCCTGCTCCCCCTGCCTGGGGCACAGAGCAGGGCACCCTCGGGGGCAGCAGGGACCAGCCTTGCAGGGGACAGCGCTGCCGCCCGGGTGTCCCCACCGCAGCTCTGCACCTCGTCCCCAGTGAGGCGCAGACGGTCGCAGGAGCCTGGAGCGGGCACGGCTGGGGCCGGGGTCTGGGCAGTGATGCCCTGGCCGAGTGTGCTCACGGCTTCTGCACGGGCGGGCGTGTGGGATCCGGGCCGGGCTCCGCGGGCTCTGACAGGGACAGTCCGAGGCCCCGAGGCCGGGCTTGGCTCTGGGGCCACCGCAGATCCCATGAAGGCTCCCACCGTTCCAGTGCCATTCGCTTGCTCTCTAGCGCACAGGGCACGCTCACGGCATGGATTTTTATTGCTAACAAATACTGTAAATAAAGTTTTCTGACTGTGTCTGGTGGAAGGCGGGAGGAAGGCGTGGGGGGAGCGCTGGGCTGAGGGAACGAAGGGGACCGATGGGAAGCAGGGCTGAAACACCACACACACCCAGCCGTGCTGACCGCGGTGCCGCTGTCGCTGCAGCGCTGCCCCAGCACCGGGATCCGCACCCGGCGGCACAGAGCCGGCTGTGACATGGGCACTGGAGGGGGACACAGCTGGGGCTCTCAGGGTGATGTAATTTGGCCTTTCATGTGGGGAATGAAGATGAAAAATGCATTTAAATATGTCCTTCATTTTTTCACTGTCACCAGCAGGTCCATTTTCACCTTTCCTATCCTGATATTCCTTTGAATTTTTTGTGGGAGCTCCAAGTGAGCTCTCAGCACATTTGCTGACTGGTTGAAATCCTCAAGACACCATAGAGCATCTTCCTCCCACGTTCACCTTCCTTCTCCTTGAGAGTCACTAACTCCTGCACAAAACAAGGAAGGAGGGGTCTCCTTTTCTCAGGAGTCTGAGGGCCTGGTGCATCCTCCATCTGCCAGGGAGGAAAGAGAACACGGCAACAGATGTTACTGGGACGGACGCCTGGAGAAGAGAGGGAGCTTTGGGAGACACAGGGAATTGCTCTCCAGCCCTGGCTGCAATTTCTGGTGGTGGTCTGGGGCTCAGGCAGGGCCATGCCCCACACCTGGAGGTGCTGCAGCCAAGTGGTGCCATGGCCCCGGCTGAGCTCCTGCACTGTCCCCAGGCTGCGGCAGGGCGGGGACAGGGAGAGCAGGAGTGTCCCAGGGGAATGCATTGCCAAAAAGCTTTTCAGGAGGGTCAAAAGTGTAACAGAGGTGCTGACAGGTGAGCAGCGTGTGCCCCAAGTGTTGGGAGCCCGGAGAGCACTGTGGTGGGGACATCAGCATTGCAGGGTTTTTTGGGTTCAGGCACTGAACTACTAGAACAAAAAAAAATTAGAAGTAGTATAAGCCCATTATACAATTGATTTTAATTATTTTTATTCCCACAAAAAATGCTCATGGTGAAGTGTTTATTGAGACTTTTCTCCCCCTATAAATACCTAAATATCTTTTTTTTAAATCACTCCATCCTTCTTGGGCTCTGTTGTTGCAGGAGCTTGGGTACCACATTGCTATGGAATAACAGCAGTATACAATCCCAAGCCCTTGGAAGAGCTCCAGTAGAAAACCTGGCTCCCTCTCGTCCTTGGCATGGCACTAGAGGAGCCTTTGGCTCCAAGTCTTTGCTGGAAGCCAAGGGAAAGGCGCACATGGACACAATTGAGAACAGCCTCTGAACAATGAGACCTCCTGGGCCCTGGTTCAGCAAAGCACTTAAGGCTGGAGCCAAAAGAGCATTCAAGGGCCTCAAAGTGAAAGTGCAGCTCCTTGGAAGAGGGACGGACAAATTAATTGACAGTACAGGGGAGGAAATAGCTCTGAACTGGACCTCTTGCCCCTCACTCCTCTTTCCCTGGAGCTGGAGCGGCAGGGTCCTGGCAGAGGCTCCTTCCTCTGCTCTCCCCATCCATCAGGGCGACCCCGGGATGCTGAGGGAGGGGCCCGGCTGGATGTGAGTCCCCCCTGCTGGGCAGAGGCCGAGGGTCGGTGCGGTCCTGCCCCTCCCGCAGCCTCTCTCGCTCCATCCCAGGACACAGAGAGGAGGGACAGCCCTGGCCACGTGGGATACACACATTGCTGCGGCTGGAGCCAACACGGCATCGACTGAGCAAGTGTGTAGTGAGGATTGTCCCTGAGGAACGAACCTAAGCTTTGCTTAGAGCCCAGCTTGTCTCTCAAGTGAGGTTCCACAGGCTCTGTGTCCCCCCTGCCCTCCCGCAGCCCCAGTGCTCAGGGGCATGCACAGGGCTGGGTCCCACCTGCGCTGTCCTGCCCTGTGCCCTGCCCAGGGCACTTAATGATGCTCCACAATTAAGTACATAATTGAGCATCTAAGTGCCACGAGCGGGTCTGCAGCTGGCCGCGGCCCAGGATCAGCTCACGCTCTCACAGCAGGCACAACGTGTCGTGCATGGCCTGGTCTGGCTCTCACAGCTTGGCTGAAATGCAAGCACGTGTGAAAAAAAATTGGTTTAGCTATTCTATCCCTAAAAGTTCTGTGCAGCAGTTTAATGCAGAAGCTCCCACAACAGCAATTGTTTGCCACAAATAACAACTCCTGTGAGGGAGTTTCTGTCCGTGCCATCCCAGCCTGAAGGGATGCAGGAGCGGGCAGGGTTCAGTCAGGGGCCAGCAGCAGCTCTGCAGCCCCACTGCTCACCCTGCACCTGCAGGCTGTGGCCCAGGGCTGTGGTCCAGGAGGTGCTGCCGTCCCTCCTGCAGGAACTGCCAGGGGTCCTGGAGGGCAGAGGGGTCTCTCTGGGCTGCTCCCTGAGCCATGATGGGCTCCTCTTCTCCTAAAGCTTCTGGCTTTAGGATGGAGTAAGGAGCAGCCTGGCGGGCCTCCATCTGCAGAGAGCATCCCTGAGAGCCAGCTCTGCTGCGGGGTCCTGCCGTGATGCACAGTTCACCTTGTCACGGGTGTCCATGTGCAGGTCCCTCACCGGGCAGGGGTGTCCGTGTGTGCAGTGTCCATGTGCCCGAGGGCAGGGAGCCTGCACAGAGGGGGTGTGCCAGGGCTGTTGGGGCAGCTGTCGGGACCTAAATCTCCTTCCGGAGAGCAACTCGGACGTTGCTGCAGATCTTGGAGAGCGCCTCAAAGAGGGGGTCACAGAAGGTGTGGATGCAGAGGGAGTAGATGCGGCTGACGCACTGGATCTCTATCAGGTAGCTCTTGATGCAGGGCACCACTGCCCAGATGTGGCAGAAGGAGATGAGGGCAAAGAGGAAGCCCCAGACGACGGCGAGGGGGATGCCCAGGACGGCGGAGAGCAGCCGGTAGCACCAGTACTTGCTGACGGTGAAGGTGGTGTAGCTGGTTTTCCAGACGCCGTCGAAGCTGTACGTTCCCACGGGCTCAGCTATCACATCCTCAAAATCCACCTGGGAGGAGAGCAGATGGGCATAAGGGAGGTTTGGGGGTCAGCAAAGGCCCTGATGCCAGCCACAGCCTGTGGGCAGCACAGTGGTGGGCTCAACCCAGGGCTGAGACTCCAGCACCGGGGGGGTCACAGTGCCCGTCCCATCCCGTGATCTGGGGAATCAGGTGTGAGGGCCAGGCAGGAGCCCTTGGCACAGGAGCTGTGCGTGGGAGTGTTGGCTGCAGGGGCGGCCAGAGCCCATTCCTGCCCTTTTTTAGCATTCAGGGACGAGGCTGCCCACTCGGCGGGAAGGTGTTCATGCTAATAAAGAGCCAGCAGCCCTCTGGATTTATGGATTATTTATTTATACCCGTAGGATGAGGTGCTCAGTGCTGTCTGTCCATGTTCCTCTAGGAAGGGAGCTGGGGCTCAGCCCTGCCCTTGCTGTTTGTGCAGGCACAGGGGGTGTCTCTGAGTGCACACACTCCCCAAAACTCCACACAGAGATCCCCTGGGAGTGTAACTCACTTCTAGGGAATATATAAACTGAGCTATTTTTCTTGAAAACCAGCCTGGCCTCCCCTCGGGCAGCTGACGTGTCTGTACATTCACATTAAATTACAAAATCCATTCTGCTTTTGGAAGCACTTGGATCACAAAATCACTCTGTGTCATCTTTAATTTCCTGGAGTGAGCAGGAGGTGCTGGGAGGAGCACTGACATGGGTGAGGAGTCAGCAGCCCCGAGAGCTGGTCCTGAGGTGCCATCAGCAGCCCCTGGAAAGCCCAGGTGTGCTGGGGACTAGCCCAGGTTACTGCCCAGCTGCCTGATGAGCTCATCAGGGATCAATTAATGCAGAGAGCAGCAGGTTATAAAAGCAGAGGCTGTGCCTCATTCTGCTGCCATCACACTGGGAGTGGATCTGGAGGAGCAGGGGAGGTTCGGACTCAGACTGACTCTGGGTGCTGCCTGGAGGTGCTCGGGGACCAGCACGTGCAGGTACTGCTCCTTGGTAGAATCGTGGGATCATTTAGGTTGGAAAAGCTCTCTTAAGGTCACCCAGTGCAGCCGTGCGTTGCTCTGTTGCTGTGCTTGGAGGAGGTTTGTGAAGCTCTGCAAAGCCTCTGTGGCCAGTGCCGCCTCTGTAATGTGATCCCAAGTTCTGGCTGTTGCTTTGTGATGCTCAGGATGTTTATCCATGGCCAGGTGAGCCCTTCACCAAATACAGCACTGTGGTTCCCTGCTCCCCTGCTGGCTGGCTCTCTGCTCCCCGTGTTCCAGAGCTCTCCCGACGGTGATGTCCCGGGGGTTTGGGCTGTGCCTCTGGCTGTCCCTGGGAGGAGAGGGAGCAGCAGCAGAGGGTGAGCTGTGCTCTGTCCCGGGGCTGGCTCTGCCCTCTCTCCCCAGCCCTATCGGCCGGGCTATTTTAGGGTGCAGGAATGCTGAGCAGCCTGAGCTGAGCTCTGAAGCCTTCCAGTGCTGATGGAGCAGCAGCGTGGCCATGGCAGTGGGGAGCCTGGAAGGACTCTTCAGGCTTTGGAGACTGTTGAGTGGGAAAAGGCAGGGGTGTGCTGGGGGAAAGGGGCTGGTGGAAGGCCTGTGGATGGCTAGGACAGTGCTGGCATTGTCCCCAAAGAGTAGCTGCTGGCGTTCCCAAGCTGGGGAGCAGGTGTGTGCCCCAAAGCGCTGCCTGGCCCTGGGGTGAGCGGGCTGAGGGCTCTCCCGGTCCCTGCTGCCATGGCAGAGTGCTGCTCCCCTGGCCTGGCACCTCTCCAAGCCCCAGGCCAAGGCTGTGGGATGCAGTGGCAGGGAGTGGCACAGATGCTGGACACGATGCTGGGAATGTGCTCGGGATGCCGAGGTGTCAGGTCTCACCGTGCCAGAAAGGAGCCCAGCGATGCTGTCACTGTCACAGCTCAGCCAAGGGAATTTAATTTGACCACACCATGGTTGTAGCTGTAAGGGTGTTTTAGTGCCCAAATTCGGGTTTGTTTCAGCAGTGCTGACCAGGTCACGGCCCGTTACAGAGCCTGTGTGAGCAGTGCTGTGCACGCCATCCCTTCTGGGGTGACAGCCACAAACACAGTTTTAGCAAAACCCTTCCACCTCCTCCAGTTCTCCTTTGGGCTGGAATTATCCTTGGTTAACAGAGAAAAATTTTGTTTGCAAGTCTAAGGGAGTCTAGAGGAAGCCCAAGAGTTAGAATGGGAATTCCTCTAGGTCAGAAATGGAGGGAGGGAGCTGGGGGGAAAGATCTTCCACAAACACGACAACACACATCAAACAATCCGGTACTGAGGCTGTCGTGTCTTGAAGGCCAGCAGCCTTTTCCCAATACCCCTTTGAATCGGTGATATCTACTTTCTGTGTTATTTCTGGCTGCCCGCTTGCTGGTACAAAGGAAGGCGTCTCCATAAATTTTCAAGCTGCAGTGAAACTGGAGAGCCCATTCAAGGAATGGGAAATATGGCATTAACTGGAGCCAGGTATGCCACCCTGCCAGTGTCTGGGTGCCCGGCCAGTGAGGCCATCACCTCCCCACGGCCCTGGGGATGGCACCTCTTGGGGCACACAGACAGGGACCAACAGCACTGGCTGAGTCGAGCCACACACAGACCAAGGTCCCAAATCCTGGTTCCAGTGGCGTTTCTACAGCGCAGTGTGGGACAGCCCTACCTTCACGACGTCCTCGTTGATGTGCTTGGGGTCTCTGTTGACCAGGTCGATCTCCTTGGTGTGCTGGTCCTTGATGATGATCCGCTCCTCCAGCTCGCTCCGCTCCTCTGCCATGGCTGCTCCGCCGGCCCCAGAGCGGAGCAGGGACTGTGGCTGTGCTGGGGGGGACGCGGGGAGGGCAAGGGGGAGGCACTGGCCCCGCCTGCAGCAGCTGCCCTGCGCCCCTGGCACTGCTCCAGGCTAAAATTAATGTCCTGACTCCCGAGGCCGCCCTGAAGTGTCCCTTAAAGGGGTTTTTCTGGGGCCAGCCCCTGTGCTGTCACCTCAGGGGGATGGCATGTGTGTGGGTGGCTGGTGGCCTTTGAGCCGGGGCAGGGGTGGCGTGGGGTGGGTGTGCAGCCCCCCAGCCCAGCTGTGCCGGGGGGATTTTACCCTTGTGTGGGAGAAACAATGCCCAAACTGGGGCAAAAGCCTGAAAGAAATTGTTGTTTATGAATCTGTGAATGAAGCAGCTTGGGGCGACAGGAATCACATCTATAAATATCACCCAGAGAGGCCACATTGTCCGGGGATGGCCAGCGCTCCTCAGGGTCTCTCCAGAGCCCAGGAGAAGGCTTGTGGTGCCAGCCTGGATTCCTTAGGTTCCAGCTTTTTCATCCACAGAAACTCGAGGAAAACCAAGAGTAACCCACAGAACCAGAGTGGTTGGAATATCTCCTCCAGGGATACTTAGTGTATTAATGAAGATTTATTTAACTTGGGCTGTATTTTGCTAATCCTCCTCAATGTCTCCTGTGAGCTCCTGGCTTTCATGATCTGAAGATTTGTTTAAAAGTAACGGTTTGTGAAAAAAGCACAAAATAGGGGTAGAGAGGGAGGGCTGTGTGTCCCCTCAAGGATGAGTGGAGAGGGAGGGATGGGCAGCTCCCTGAGGAGGCTGGAGGTGCCCACACAAGTGCTGAACGTGGAAGTGCCACCGTGAGCAAGGCTGGCATGGCAGGGGAGGTATTTTAAGGCAAAAGGTTCTGCTGCCTTCCAAAAACATCAGTGCCTGGACAGTGCTGTTTTTACCAAATCCTCGTGGCTCCATGCCTGGAGCTTTCAGCACTGCAAGGGGGCGGTTCCAGCCCTTGGGGCTGATAGAATACAGAGCAGAAACGGGATTGAGTTCCTTCACTGGGCTGAGGTGTTGCAGGTCTTGGGCACGTCCTTGTTTCCTGAAAACTTGTGATGGCAAAGGTCTGGCTGAGCATGTCTGTGGGTCTAAGGCTGCCAGGCTCCTCCAACTCCTTTTTTTTTTCCCATTATTTTTTCTGGAGTCAGATTGGTGCCTCAGTCTGGAAACAGTTTTCTTTTTTCCTTGGGACTTCAGCTCCAGTAGAAGCTGATGTGGTGATGCCCTGGGTGTGACACATCCATGGCGGCAACAGGTGAATGCAGCTTGTCAGAGACCTCCTTGACTCCCTCCATGGGGAGAGAGAGGGCAGATCTGGGGTGTGAAAGCATGTGAACCCACAGGATCCTGCAAAGGCACACGAGGCATCTATGGAGTGGGGACAGACTCTGGAAAGGGTTATGAGCATGGTGCTGTGAGTGTAAACCTGGCAGGTTGTTCTGGAGAGGAGTGCCGGTCCATGCCCCTGTTCTGGGCAAAAGGGCACTGCAAAACCCTTTGATGGCACCAGTTCCACATCCCTGCATCTCCCTCTGCTACTCCACGGAAGCTGGAAGATCCCAAACACAGCATAGACTGGTGTTAGATGTAAAACCCTTCTACGCTCCAAGATTTTGGGCAGCAGCTCCAAGGCCAGACCCGCTTGGTCACGGCTGGATCCTCTGTCAGAGCTCTGCAGCCCTGCTGCTCAGTGGCTCAGCACTTCAGCACAAAAGGTGTGGGGTGTTTTAGCGGAATCCGCGGTTTCCCTGTGTCGGGCCGGGGAGCAGGCTCTGGTGTGAGCACAGACCTGCGGCTGCGGGCAGAGCAAGGCTGGCCCGGCCGGGAGCCAGCCCCGAATTTAGGAGGCACAGCTGCTCTGCAGGGCTGTCCCTGCCCGCGGGGGGAGTGCGACCTCAGGCATTTGCTCCACTGATTCTCCTCGACCGGTCCCACCCGGGAGGCTTTGCCTGGGCACTGGGCGCCCGTGCCCTGCCCTCCCCAGGGCTGGGGGTCTCCCCAGCTGCCCCCAGCCCCGGGGCCGGGTGGATGGAGGCAGTGGGGTGTCGGGGCGCTCGCCCCTGCCCCTCTCGGTGTGGCATTTCTGGTGGCATGAGTCACTCCCCGCGTTTAGGCTGGGGCGGGCGGGTCCGCGCTGTCCCCGCCGGGCAGGCGGCTCCGGTGTCCCGGGCGTGGGAGGAGGAGAACGTGCCCCACGTGCAGGTAGGCAGTGCCTCCGGCAGCAAGCAGAGGCAGGGCACTGTTCTGCTGCGCTGTAGGTGCTATAAATAAATGTCTTTCCGGGTAGTTTGAGGCTGTGAATGGGACACCGTGTAAAAGTGCAGTCACACAGTGCAGGCAGGAGCAGGGGTCGGCAGTGGGAGGGCAGGGGACACCTGCTCAGTGTTGCCCCGGTCCCCCCATGTGCTCTGCTGGACAGATCTGCCCCAAAAGGGATGCCGTGGAAGTTTTTTTCACTGAAGTCCAAGCCTTTCATTGTGACAACCTTTAAGAAACCTGGTGACACATTTCCCTCTGCAGAAACAGGCAGTTACCATCGCTCCCTGCCCTGACCAGCCTTGTATATCCTCTCAGGGGAAGCGCTGCTTTTGGGAACAGATTGTCAAACCTGAGCAGGTTGTAGGACTGGAACTGTGGACCTGGAAGCCTTCTAGAAGTCAGATAAATAACCTGCTGCTTGGACCCAGCAAGCAAAATATATTTATTTCTCTTGAACAGAGAAGAATAAAGCAGAAATAAAGCTCATGGAGATCAAAGCTCCTGTGAAAATGAACAGACCAGAATTGCAGTGAAGGAATAGTAAAGAAGGAGAAATTGAGAAGCTGAATCAAATGCCCAGGAGGAGCAAAAGCCCCAGGTGAGGGTGTTTAACACACTTTTGCTGGTGAGCTTGAGAACACCTGAGGATTGTGTGCTTCCAAGGGAGTGGGATGGATCCTCTCCATCTCCCTCAAGTTCCCCCTCTCTGTTCCTGTTCTCCCACCTCTCTCACAGGGATTGCAGGCCAGGACTCCCCTCAATCCCAACCAGCACCTTGCCCTTCTCCTGCCTGGTTCTGCTCTCTGTTGGCATCACAGAGGACTCCAGTTTTGCTGGAGCTGTTTGTGCCAGAGCCCTTGGGTGAAAGTCTTGCTTTGGGCACGGGTGTCCTGCCTCCTGCATGGGGCTCCTATGTGTAGGTGGCCCCTCAGTCCTCCAGGACCAATGACACAGAGGATGCTGAGGGCAGAGATGTGCTGGCATTACCTTGGCAGAGGGAATCGTGGCTGGCAAATTAGAGTTTGAGCAGAAGCTCTGTCATGTTTAATATCAATTAAAATTAAATTTCATAGAGGAAGTACAGAAGAACAGTAATTTATCATTCAAGCTGTTGTCTTAGTTTGTTTCTATACCAGGAGTCTTGCCCTTTAAAAGAGAGAGAAAGTCTATGAATATCAGATTCAAGTCTCTGTGATACACAACCACCAATCTCTCTGTATCCTGGTCTCTGTTGCAAGTGCTGGGGGAGGAGCTGGGGGTCCTGGTGGGATGCTGTGGGTGCTCTGCTGGGCTGGGGGCTAGTGGGTGCTGCCTCTCTGCAGTCATGAGTCCAAGGCAGCAAGTGTGGGGTCACACGGAGCAGAGTCTGGGCTGTCCTTGTGGAAATCCTTCGTTATTTGTTCTTCTTTGTAAGTTCTTTATTTGTCACAGAGCCCCTCAGTGTTGATCAGGCTGGCAGAGCTCAGCTGTGACACCACATGGGGCTGCATTTCATCCCATGGTCTATGATCAACAGTTCTTCCTTTTGCCTTAATTTGAGCTATGAGCTTCTTTTTGCTCTGGACATCTTTCTTCTGAGTCACAGGGGTGCCAGGGGTGCATCAGCTGCCGTCAGCACCCTTGGGTCTGGACTGTGGGTCCCTCAGGGTGAGCTGGGAGGAGATGGGACCCCATCAGACACCCAAGTGCTGTTTAATGACACCAGTGCTCTGGGTGTCCCAGGACCCATCTACCACTGCTTCTCCTGTTGTGCAGCCCATCAGGCACTGGTTGAGCCCATCCCCTCTCCAGCAGGTCCTTGTGGCTGTGGGCAAAGCTGGGTTTCAAGGGCTGACCCAATGACTGTCCCTGCTGGGTATGGGGGATGGAGCTGTGTTGGTGCTGGAGGAACAGCCACCCCCTGGCTGATGGGGCTGAGGCTGAGCAGGGCTGGGGGTGTCTCCAGCAGCGGGGTCTCACCAGCCCCAGCCGAGCCAGGTGCTTCACAGCGCTGCCCTGGATATTGCCAAGGCTGCTCTGGTTGAAAACAGCTCTGGGTAACTCATGGGGTGTTGCTGCTCCCCTGCTGAAGGCACAGGATGGTTCTGGAGTGGCCTCTTTCAGCTTGTGTTTATGTCGCCTCCTAATCTCAGCTCTCCTCTCTCACACCGGTGCTCTGAATTCCTTTGGATTTTCATTTTAAAATAGCCTCACTTGGCTTTCCCTTATCAAGAGACAGTCTTGTCTTGATTTTTCACTTGTGACATTACCAGTGGTGTATTCTGAGATAATCAGAGTTAACCATTTGTGCTGCTGGTTAGAACAGGGGTCCCAACCACCTGCCTTCGGTGGTGTTTTTCTCTTGAACCTAGAGCAGGCAGCAGTAGAGTGATGCTTTCCCTTTCAGCAGGGAGGATGAGCAGCCAGGTACCAGGGGGCACTGCCAGCAGGCAGGAACCCGGTCATGGCTCAGGGAAGGGTTCTTATCCAGCTACAGTGAATGCAGTGGGAAACCAGGTGATTAAAATGAGCCCAAACAGGGGCTTTGTGGCCCAGGTTTAAGGTAGGAAGAGAGTGAACGTGTCTGTGTGTGCTCTGTGACGAGCACCCTCAGGGTGGGGCTGGCTGCTCTCCTGGCCTGGTCTAACCCCAGCTCCAAAGCTCCTGCTCAGGACCAGATTCCCCCATGGCAGTGTCCAGTCCCTGTGCGAAAGCAGAGCTGGGCTTTGTGTGACCCGGGCCTGGGTGAGGTGTGGGCGAGGCAGTGGAGCCAGAGTGCAGAGCGGTGCCTGAGTGCTCAGGACAAAGGAAAGGGGCTGCCCTGGTGGGTGCTGCCCCGTGGCTGAGATGTGCAGAGCGGTTTGACCTTACTTGGCTGTGGCACAGCCAGGAGGCTCCTAATGCCTGCAAATAAAATCCTTTCAAGCCCTGGAGTGGGATGAGTCTCATAATAACCCAGCACAGAATACAGATCCTATTTCTAGCACTGGGAGCTTTACATGTGGAGGTTTCAGCTGCTCTTCCCCATCCTGCTCTTGTTCTGACCTATTGTGGTTCTCTTCTCTCTGGCAGTGCCTGTCTAAAAGCTGAGTACTGGGCTGGACTCAGGCTCCAGCATGGCTGCTGACCATCTTCCCTTTCCAAAACAGCAGCTGTGGAGCTAAGGCAGAGGGCCAGGCTGTGTTTCTGTGGCACTGGTGGGTGGGCTGGCTGGGCTTGGGGGTCCCTGAGGGCAGCATTATCCCTCCTGTGGCAAGGGGGTTACTTTAAGCCAGGAGCAAAAGCTGACAAGTTTGTGAGCACCTAATATCCCAGTTTAGCATGCTGACAGCTGCTGGAACCAGAGCTGGAGAGACTGGCAAATATAGCAACATGAAAAGAGCTTCCTGTCTCCCTCTCCATCAGAGGGAAGTTCCATGTAGCAGTGTATGTGATGATGTGCGACTGGAAAAACCGCTCTGGTGATGAATATAAGCCCCAGCAGGCTGCCCAAACCCCACTGGCAGTTTCCTCTTCCCCTGGGCTGGCAGAGGCAGTGGGATGCTCCTTCAGGACTTGGGCTGCAGAGCGTGTCCCTGCAGGTCATTCCGGAGCTGTCCCGGAACTGTGAGCCCTGGTGCGAGCGGTGCCTCTCCAGCTGCCCTGAGCACAGCTCTGTGCCTGCCTGGCCTGGCCAAAGCTTGTCCTGGGTTTGCAACGTTCCCTGGGGAGCTGCCCCAGCCCAGGATGCTGAGCAGAGGATGGTGTCTTATGGGTCCAGCTGGGTTCTTTCCCCCTTTCTGCCTTGGCTCCACCGGTCCAGGGACCATTCCCACTCTCAACAATGACCAACACCAAGAGGAAGAGTTACCTCTGCTTTTATTTTCTTTTCCTCTTCTAGACCTTATTTATTGAAAGCAAAATGAACCACGTGTCTTGGGCAAATATTATGACATTTCATTATTCACACTTGGTGTGATAAGTGAGCTGGTTTAAGGGCTGTGATTCATGATTTATTTAGTTTGGATGTGGATATAAATCCAGTCTGTGGAGGAAGCACTGTAACTCTGTAGGAATGCGGATGCTTTTGTGTCCATTGGAGCGTAGCCAGTGCCCAGTACCTAATTTGTGGTGTTTTAATGCAAACAGGGCACACAAACCCATTTGTAATGTTGTAGGAACCAGGGGATTTCAGTGGTGTCTAAGAAGATCTGAACAGTAGAAGGTGCATATTGGCTCATTAGATGGAGAAGGCAAATTCCATTTTAAAAAAACTTTTATTTAGTGCATAAAATTGATTGCTCTGCTCAGGATAAAAGGGAGAAATAGAATAGGTACTCTTTATTTTGTTCCATTGCCTTTATCTTGCAGACAGCCTTTGGGCTGTCTTTCAGCTCGGGCTGTCCACGTTCATACAATGAACGTCCACGGCAGTGGGTGTCAGGTGCGGGAGGCTGCACGTGGAGCTGGCCTAGGTGCAGTGACAGTCCCATTCCCACCGTGCTTCCTCCTCATCCCACTGCTTCCAGGTGAGATGCCCGTCTGGGCACGGCTCTCCTGGGAGTGCTCTCCTTGCATCGGTGCCTCTCTGGGATCAGGGCACGGAGTGTCTGTGCCCAGGCCTGACACAGCTCCTTCTGTCACTCACATCTGTGCCTGAGGTGTAATTTTGGCTCAGAGCTTCCTGGGGTCTCTGGGATGGACAGAACTGCTCTGTATGGCAAGCTGTGTTCTAGGAGAAGAAATGTTGTAGCTGCAAGGCAAGCTGCTGAGGGCTGGAAAAAACAACAGGTTTTGTTCCACCTGTGAGTACCCAAGAGCCAAACCTTGTGAGGTGCTGGTCCTTCTGCCGTGGGTGAAGCTGCTCCTGACCCCCAGGGGGCTTGGCCATGCTGGGATGGGTGAGCCTGTTCCAGGCCTGTGCTGGGGCTTTCCAGGAGTTAACACTGAACTATTGGTGTTTTTATGCGTGTTGCTGACTGGGACTATTTATGACAGAACTAAAGGAATTAATATTCATAACTTCCCCTGACTGTGCCATATAAATCAGGAGTGGCTGTGACAGTGGGCCCTTGTCCCAGCCACAGTGTGGCAGCTGCTCAGATGTGGCTGGGCAGTCTTGCTGCACAAATTAAAGCTTTTTGAAAAGACTTCTGCCACTGCCTTCAGCACTGCCAAGCCAGCGTGTGTGGCTGCAGTGATACACCTCGTGATGAAGGTGAGCCTCACCCCATGGGCGTGTATCAATGGACAGGAGATTTCTGAGCTATCCAGTCCAGACCTGGACCCACACGGCCTTCCAGGCACCACAGAGGGGCTTTGCAGACTGATCCAGGTCTGAAGGACGTCGTGGGATGGACGCTGTGTTGGAACACTGCACGAGCAGAGGTGGCACTGCAGCAGCCCAGCACAGGGACATGGCCCTGCCGAGGCCTGGGGCAGCTGGAAATTGCCACCAAACCCCTGCCTGAGCCCCGACAGGGCTGACCCCCCTTGGGGTGCCAGAGAAGGCAGCAGGGAAGGCAAAGGGGGGTGCAAGAGCCTTCACCGCACTGCTCGGGGTGGCATAAGCAGGACCTGAGTGCGCGTCCCTCAGCAGCAGAGCTGTGGCTTCGGGGGGATGCCCAAGACAGGAGGGGACACCTGGATGTGGCCTGCAGGGACATGGAGATGTGCCCACCTTGTTCTGGGGCTGGAGACCGGGGTGTCAGCAGTGCCCTGATGGCCCTGACTGCACCGGGACAGGAAGGAGTGGCTCGGGGGACTGGCGGAGAAACTGTGGCTGAGCCACACTGAAGACAAGGAAAAAGATGGCCAAAAAAGGAATAAGAAAATTAATTGTTAATGATATAATAGATGGGAGGAAAAAATAGAAGAGGGTCAACAAGATCCCAGCTATAGCAGAATCAAAAGGGATTATGTTTGTGTGTGTAAATCCCCCACCGGAACTGGATTCCACATGTGGAAGAAAAACAGTGCTGCTTTTCTCCTTCCACACACCATTTCTGGTGCTCTCTAAAGTCATGGCCCGAGACTCATTGGTATTTCATGAAGAACCTGCTCAGCCTTCAGGGCAAGCAGTGCCAGAGTCCAGAAAAATAGACACTGCAAGAGCCATGTGATTGAACAAAATGTTTTTCTTTCCCTTGTTTTATACTAAGAAAAAGCATTTGGCAAGGAAGCTTCATCACTTTGAAGACTGACATCTTCCATCATTTAAGACCTACTGCTTAGATGTGGAGAGGAGGAACTGCACATCCCTGAAAAAAAGCAAAGGGTGCTGGGGCCCCTGGAGTGCAGCGAGGGAGCAGGGGAGAGCCTGGAGGCTGAGCTGGGGTCTGTGCCTGAGCTCACCTCTCCTGGGGGGAGACACTGACGTGCCTCTGCTCTGGCAAAAGCCAACTCTGTGAGCTGGGGTTCAGCAGTGCAGGTGGAGAGCTGAGGGGTCCAGGGGTGTGCAGGGTCACATCCTCCCTGAGCTGCCCCTCCTGAGGAAGTGCCAGTAGGATGGAATGGTAAGTTCAACCAACCCTGTCCCCGGTGATGAGGAGTAGCCTGAAGCCCTACTCTGATTGTTGGTTTGGAGCTCTTTCCTGGAAAAAGCCAAAATTATTTGTCCTCAGGACATGGTGGTTATAAGCAGAAGGGCAACATTTTCCAACATTCTTTTCCCAGAGAAATATAAATACACGTGAATATTTTGTGTGCTCATGTCTGGTTTGCCATGCTCTTGGCTGCAAATGCTCTTTCCCCACTGAACCTGAGCAATCAAAAACCCCAGACTGATATTTTCCACTCAGTTTTTCCCAATGATACTGTGTGAATGCTTTGAGGATGGATGCAGGGAGAAGGGATGGCTTTGTTTGCACATCTGTTAGGAGTTCCAGGTTTGCTGTAGCTTGTGGGCAGCTTGAGGGGGGCTGTGCCCCGGGGCCAGGTGTCTGCTGAGAGTCCTTTGCTCCCTGGGTTTTTACTCCATGTGTTTCCACCCTGCCATCCCATCTCTTTGACTAAAACAAAGTTATTTGTGACCACCTCACTGCTGGGGAGGATGACAAACCACCCTGGAGCTCTGGGCAGTTTCAGGTCTCTGCTTTGGGAATCCACCTCACACGTTTTGCAGTTTGGCTCCACTCCAGCTCCAGCACTGGAGCCAAGGCAGGGCTCCCAGGTTGCTCTGTGCTGCTTTGGATTCAAATTCTTACTGCCCTTGCTCTGGAGGCTGTATTGTCATCATTTGCTGTCTGTTAAATGGCTGTAAAATGAGAATAGCAGCAACCCTCTGAGGCTTTGAGCCCAACGCCTGCTGGAGGTGGAGCCGGCAGCTGCTGCAATAGGTCCTGGTTTGCTCTACTGGGTTTTGCCTGCAGAAACCTAAGGCAAAGGATCTACCTTGGAAAATCCAGGAGAGGAGGAGGTGAAAGGTGCTCACCTGGGCCTCTGGTGTTGGTGGTATGCTTACAGCACAAGAAAGGTGATGGAAATCACAGAACGGTTTGGGTTGGAAGAGACCCTAAGGATCATCCAGTTCCAAGCCCTGCCATGGGCAGGGACACCTTCCATTGGAACACGTTGCTCAAAATCCCACCCAGTCCTGAGCACTTCCAGGGATGGGGCATCCACAGCTCAGCTGGACCCATCTCGGGTTTCCTCTCCACGCCTGGGTTGCCACAATATGGTTTCATTCCTCCAGGAAGAATGCTCTGGGATGTACAAAAGACCAGCGAGCTGGGGTTACTGCTGGGCTCTTCCAGGTGCTCCTGGGATGTGGCTGCTCTGAGATGAGCAGGGGCTGGCACGGAGACTGCTCAGGGCTTAAAATAGCATCGCTCAGGTCTGGAGATGGGACAGCTCATGGGGCCTGAGGTGAGGCTTAAAAGGAATTTGAGCTGTCAAAAGCAGAACAGGGTGTTTGAAAACACAGCCCTCAGCTTTCCCAGTCGCTGTGGAACCAAATCGAGTCTGTGTCCATCAACAGGCCAAGGCTCCTTTTATAGTAAAAGCAAATATTGGAAGAGCTGGGGGCCAAATGCCACTTTTTTTGTCAATCTGCATTGCTGGTGTGATTTCTAGAGCTCTGAGCCCTCAAATGCTGACCAGAGGAGGGAGATTAGTTGGTGCCTTTCGGAGCTGGACTGTGACACCACCAATCCCCAGGGTCTGGAGCAGTTTCAGCTTCCTTGTGGCTGTTACATGGACACAGCTCCCCTTCCTTTAAAATGTCCTTAATGAACTTAATATCCCAAAGGGCTGGCGCTGCCTGCAGGGTTATATCCCTCCTTAAACAAATGACTGGGCATTTTCTACTTGGTGTAGAACACAGAGGAAGAGGAAACACAGGTGTAAGCACTTCTGGCTTTAGACAGTGTAAATGCAGAGGTGGCTGGAGCAGGAGTCTAGAAAATCTCTTTGCACACGTGCAGAGTAAGGGCTGGGAGTTTAAACTTTCTCCTGTGTAGGCCTCTGTAAAATTGTCTTTATTTTTAAAAAGCTTTTGTACAGAATCTTTAAAGTAGGTGAAAGGAATGTTTCATAGAGGTGATTGGAGAACAGATCTGCTCCTAGGAGCTTTGAGTAAAAGATGGATGTTGCAATCAATATGCCAGCCTTGACTATGTTATAAAACTGGAATTATTGATCTGGAATGGATCAATAGAGTACGGAAGACTGTAGGAGCAGGACATGTGGGATTTCGGTGCTACTAAAATAGTCAGAGGAGAGAGAGAGATGCTGCCGGTGCTGTTCTGCTGTCTCACAGCACCATCTAGTGAGGGCTGCCCGAGAAAGAGCATCCTCCTCCTCCTCCTCCTCCTCCTCCTGAACCACCCGAGAGCAGCCTCCTTCTTTGCCTGGCTCCCGTTTTCCTCGGGGACAGTTGGGTCTGGTGGATTTGCCTCCTAAAGGAAGCAGCCGAACTTTGCTGTGGTTTCCTCTGGCCTGGCCCGGGTGGTTTTTCCCAAGAGCAGGCAGTGGAGCCTCCTGCCTGCCTGGGGAGCTTTGGGCTCAGCAGGAGAGGATGGAACGACGGAAAGCTGACGGTGGCCTCAGGGAATGTGCTGCACCTGCCCCGCAGGAGAGAGGTCTGGATGTGTGTGTGTGCAGGCAGTAAAAGGGGAGAAAGCAATTCCCAGAACTGCAATAATTCCGGGCTGTTGTCCCTTCCACAGGTGTTTGTGCTGAAGCAGAGGAGAGCACACACCTGACTCTGGTGAGGACAGTCCTTTTAGAGCCCCAATATCCTGGAGACACTGTTTGTAAATGTCTCCTTCTGTCCCCTCTCCCTGCAGCAGGGTGTAAAGAAATTCTATGGATCTGAAATCATAGGAGCCAACACAAGTTCCAGTGTGGGCAGGGGGTGTCCAGTCCCGGGCACTGACCCAGGGCAGTGGCAGCTCTGGCCCTGACCACTGATGGAGAACGTGAGGTTCGTCAGGAGAGACTTTAACAGGCAAGAATTTATCCTTTGGGAAAAGCGCATCTGGCTGTGTGTGGGATCAGGACTGTCCAGGGCAGAGCATCCCCCTGGGCTCCTGTGCCCCCTCGGATGGGTCCCCCAGGGCTGCAGGAGCACTGGCAGGGATCCCCTCATCTCTCACCTGCCCCGCCAGCTGCTGCTCCTGGCACGCCAGTGGCAGTTTGTGCTTTGGGAGTGCCTCCTGGGGTTTCTCTGCTGAACCCCTCTCTCACACCAGGACCTGACTCTCCCGTGGGACCAGAGCTTGGCAATATCCTGATATTCCAGCTGCAAATGCCAGAGCACACATTTGTTTTAAACTCACTGCACTGTTATTTGTAGTTCTGTATTTCTGGGGGAAGTTTCTGCTACGTGTGCCTGTTCTGCTAGAGTTATTTTTACTCATTAGAACAAGCAGTTATTGGTGCACTTTTGTGTTTATTGCTTCTTTCCTTCATGGCTTAATGATAAGAAAAGATAACTCTGGCCCTGGCTTGAAGCACTGCTGTTCTGCTTGGACTAATAATTGTATTTTAACGGCTCCAGATAAAGGATTAGTACTTGGTTTTGGCAAAGAGCTGCTTTTACTGCTTGAAATAGTCTGGACTGTGCATTTTATACGGGCAAGTGCCATTAAAAATATTTGTACCCACCCAAAGGAACAAACCCCAACTATTTGTACTCCTGGGATAAATCATCGGGAGGTGTAGTGAGAGGACAAGGAGTAAGGGGTTCAAATTCAAAGAGGGGAAATTTAGGTTAGACATTAGAGAGAAATTCTTCCCAGTCTGTGATTGCATGGTAAAGGCACCTCAGAGAAGTCAGGGGTGCAGTTGGGCTCTGCTGGGCGTTTGGACAGGCTGGTGGCCGGGCCTGTGTCCCTTTGGATGGGATGCACCGAGATGGAAAGATAAAACAACCACGTCACTGGGCAGATTTTAGTGCTGATGGCTGGAGCAGAGAGCATCAGGACGTGCCTGAAGGTCTGTCATGTGAGGGGGTGCTGAGGTGTTGATAAGGGCTAATATCAGCCAATTTCGTGCTGGAAGTGCTTCTCCTGTATCTGTAAATATTATTTTAGTGAACTGTCCATCTGTAGCCAGCTCAGTGTGGGTTTTTAAGCATCCAGAAAGGTCACGTCAGGTGTGTTTTTAGTGCTGCGTTTGGATGAGAAGGTGTTTATGGCTGTTTGCAGGGGTGGATGTCAGTGCCACTGGGGAAGTGACATCTGGTGAAGGAAAGGGCTCGTCTCAGGGGCAGAGGGGCCAGGGAGAGGCTGACAGCACCTTGTCCTGCTGCGTATGTGTGGTTCCTGCCTGGGAGAGCTGCCTGCTCTGATGGCCGTAGGGTCAGCAACACTGGAATGCTCATCCAGCCAGCACGTCTGGAACAGCGTGAACCTGGAAACCCCAGAGCCTTATTTTAGCTGTTATATCACAAATCCTGTGTTTTTATTCCAAAACAGAACAGGTTTCAGGTGTCATAATGGACAGGTTCATCCCGTCACAGGGTGACCTGCGGGAGAGCTGTCCGAGCTCGCCCAGATCCATCCCCTGTCAGCAATGCCAGCGCCGACTCCCTGGGTAAAGGACACACGAGAAATTGCCCTTGTTGGTTACCATGGGGCAGCGACTCAGTTCTGAGCAGGAGCAGCTCTTGCTTTGTTCATAGACAGCCACAGCAGCTTCTGACCACCTGTGCTGATCCCCAAACCCCACTGTTCCCTGCTGTTAAGCATAACAAATCACCCTATTCTACAGAAACAAGATTTTCCTTTCCTGTTGGTTTGGGGTTTTTTAGTGGCTTTTTCCAGTGAAAGGGAAAAATTCAGGAACACCGCTTTCAGGATCCGACAGGTCCTTTTGTACAGCTTTGTCTTCATTTGTATCACGCTATTCACACGCACTTAAAGGTGTGAACACTCCTAAGCACTCACGGTTCCGAGCTCTTTAGTGTCATTCTCGGCAGTTTTTAACTGTTCACACATTTCAGAGCACAAAAATAGAAAAGCAGCACTTTCCAAAAGCGTCTCCAGCGAAACAGGAGCGGCAGCAGCGAGCCCCTGGCATTGCCACACGGATGCCATGCTGACGAGTCTCTACTATTTTTGTGCGGTTGTATTTCTTAAAGCTATTCATAAACTGTGTTTTCAAGTAATATGTTAAAAATAACTGTTTCCGAAACGAAACTCTCTCTCACCAAGTATCAGTGCACGGGCTGGTGCAGTCGGTGTTTGTGAAAGGGCAGGAAAGGGCTGGCACAGGGCTGTGCCAGGTCTGTGATCTGAAGGTGTTACACCTTGCAAAGCGCGGTGATCCCAGGGGATGTGGGGCTTAATCCCTTCCAACTCAGGTCAGATTCCCATTGTCTGTGAACTAATTCTCAAATGGCCTGAGACACTCTCCCCACCACTGGAGGAGGATGTTCCTGTTTGGTCTGGACATGACTGAGATGCTGAATCGATCTTACTGATTTACTTCTCACTGGGAAGTTCCTGCAGAGCTTCTTGCTCACCACCTCTTGGGAATCTGTGCTCCTGCAGCTCAAGAACAGCCTCTCCTGCACGAGGGATGTGACATTTCCAACGAAGCATGTGGGTTTTTATTTTCATAGGAAGAAATAATGGAGAGATTAATTTTGCTGCCCATGCTCTCAGAAGAAAAGTCCAATAAATCAGTCGGTGGATGACACCCCGAGTCTCTCCCTGTGCTGTCAGACCGGGTGCTGTGGCCAGGCTGGCATTTTCTGGCTCCTCTCTGTGCTCTTTTCTTGCCTAAATGGAATTTTTTTAATCTGCTGTGATATGAAGGTCACTTTCATGGGCTGAATAACATCAAGGAGTTTGGACATCAGGAGGACTGATTGTTCTCAGCGGTTATTTTTAGAGTGATACCTAAGGAAACAAACTGCCCATGTCCCATGAGCAGAATGAAAATAAGTTGGAAACTCTAAGGGAAAGGCCAGCAGAGTCAGGGCCCTGCCCCTCACCTCTGTGGTCCCCTGCCTCACAGGTGTGTGTGCAGGTCTGAGCTCTGCAGATACAGCTTCTCACCTGCTTCCAAAGTGTCTGGGGCTTTGGAAAGCTCCTGGAGCCTTTCTCCTGCCTGGCTGCTCAGCCCAGCCTGGGCTGGGGCTCCACGTCTGTCCATCCACCAGCACTGCTCCCCGTGCAGATGCCCAGGATGAGGGCTGGTGTCCCCGGTCGCCTTCTGGCCTCCAGGGCTTGTGCTGGCCGGTCCAGGGCTCTCGGGGCCATGGAGGGAGCTGGGGCCCTGCAGGGCTCTGCCACCTACACAGGGGGTCAGTGTTGCTCCACTCCAGCACAGGGACTGGGCTCCGGGAAAGCAGGAGGACTGGGAAGGGGCAGCAAATCCAATCCTCTGGATGGATGGTGGCGTGAGGCATCTGTTGTATCCTGCCTCGGGGCTTCCTTGGTCTCCGGTGTTTTGTTGGAATATGGGTGAGCTGCTGGTCCCCGCTGCGGGCACAGGCCTGGGCACCGGCCCCACGCAGCTGGGGGCTGTCCCAGTGCTTTGCTGGAATGCCACTGGGATGAGCTGGATCGGCAGCAGTTGTTGGCTGGGGTGTGGGGCTGTTGGAGTTCAGCCCTCTGCTCCCCGGGGAATGGCTGGAGCTGCTGCAGCCGAGCCTTCCTGCAGCTGTGAGCAGCATCTGCCTGGGCCTCGCCCGGGCTTCCAGCCCTCGCCGTCCTCTCCCAGGGGAGCAAAACCCCTGCCACTCCCTCTGGGCACGGGGCTGAGGCAGGACGCCCTTGTGCCGCACAGGTGAGCAGCTCTGGAGCCTGTGTTCAGGCACAGCCCTCGCAGGCAGCTCGGCACACCCGGGCTGGGGCTGAGCCCTGGCACCAGCCCCCCAGGCTGACGGGACCCCCCAGCTCCTTGGGACGGTGACGGGCACCTCACTGCAGTTCTCATTTTCTGGCTTTTTCCTCATTACATGCCAGGTAAAATAGTCAGAGATCTCTTCTTCCTGTTGCTTTTTTCCTCTGTGAGTTTGAGGCCAACTCTTGCCATAGCCTTATCCAGAAGCAGTGCTGGATAATCTTTCCCCTTTTAAAGGAAATTCCTTTTCCGACATTAGCAGAACATTTGTTTGTGTGACAGTTCCCATTTAGCTTTTGACAAGGTCGGTAGCTGGTCAATTTATTTTACTTTTTAAGTGAAATAATTAATAAAGAAAAAAAATTACTTTCTTTCGCCAGCCCTACAGAGACATTTGCCTTTGCGAAATAATTATTATTTATGACTCCTTTAATGGTTGTGCAGCACAATTTTATGGCTTTGGATTGTGTCCCGTTAGGAGCAGGATTTTATCACTGAGTTTAGATGCAGGAAGTGTGTGTGTGCATAATGCACGATATCCCAGATCCCCGGGCAGCTCCGTGCAGGAACAGTGTCCTGCTGTCGGGAGTGCCACAGCTGTGCCGCAGCCCCGGCCAGTCCCGGGAAGTGCCACGGGGCAGCTCGGGCGGGAGCTGGGCAGCCTGCGTGTTCCTCCTCCTCTGAGTTTGGGGTTCAGCTGCCCTTGTTACGAGGGCTGGGCAGCTGCGAGCAGGATCCGCCTGGTTCCCCCTCACCCCGCATCTCAAACCCCCTCCTGCTCTCTCCGGTTCCCGGCCGGTGCTCCTGGGGCCCGCAGAGACGCGGAACAGGGATGTCAAAATCCTGCCCAGGTAGCAAAAACGTCTTACCCCGCCTGCTGTCACCAGCCCACAGGTTATGGTGGTGAGAGGAACAGGAGAGCTTTCCTCTGCGCCGTGGGAATGAGGCGAGATCCTGGGCAGGAAGCGCAGCAACTCCAGAGCCCTCCGGGAAGGGCGAGGTGGGACAGGGATGGACAGAGCTGGCCGGGCAGGGGGTGCTGAGGTGAGGATGGACAGAGCTGGCCGGGCAGGGGGTGCTGGAGGGTCCGTCGGGATGGCAGCTGGAGCCGCCGGAGCTGCTCCTCGGGCCGGCTCCGCAGGGCCCAGCTGCGCTCGGAGGTTTCACGGCGGGCCTGGAGAATTATTACCACCCTCTGTTTTACCCAGACAATGATCTTTAAGGGAAGAAAAAAAAAGAAGGGACTGTTCTAAAACTGCTTTGTTTATGCGGCTCCATTAAGTTTGGAATAACAGAGATGGTATCGCGTATCCGTGGCAGTCACTCTAAAGCATGAATCCGCTGGGGCTAATGATGGCTTGAAGAGCCTCAATGAATCAGTTGTTAACTGCTGCTAATCCGCGCTGCACCGCTGCCGTCGGGATGCTCCTGCATCTGTCAGAGCACGGGCAGCAGCCTCTTCAGAGCGGCACTCGCCTTCCTGCATTGGGGGAAACTGAGATTGTCCTTAATTAGATGTACACATACATTCTTTGGTTAATTCCGCGTTTACAGATAGGTTTGAGGCTGGCATTAGTCATTTATTTTCCCCAGCAAATACGTTGCAGCCCTCTTGGCAGGGGCCGGGGGATGACAGATTAATGGTGAACGTGCCATCGCTGGCTCCTGGAGCTGCCGCCCCGGCCGAGCTGCACACAAAGACCCAGGGAATCACCGTGGATCCACACAGCTCTGGGAATGAGCAGTGCTTAGAATCCCATTTAAAATTCTGTGTTTCTGCATCCAAAGGTGCAGCTCCTGTGCTGGCCGGGGCAGCGAGGCTTGAGCCACCTGACGCAGGGAGAAGCAGCTCCAGCACTTCCAGCAGCTGGGGGCAACCTGGTTGGCAGCACGGGCAGGAGTCCAGGTCAGTGATTTTTATTCCTGATTTTATTGGAAGGCTCAGGAGTTCAGCTGGGCTTTCCAGGGGGAAGCTGGGACGGGATTTACTGCCTTGGGTCAGGCAGAAACAGGGGCTTGGAGGGGCAGGTTTAGTCCTTAGTGGGAGCATTCTTGTGGTGGGAGCTGAGTTGGGTTTGGAGGTAGGGGATGGTTTATGGTCAGACAAGAGTTCAGGGATGGAGCTGAGCCTCTGCTCGGTCCAAGCCCCAACGCCCCTGAATGCCAGGGGTGATGTGGGGCAGTGCCTGGGCTCCTTTTCCAGGGCTTCGGTGACAGCCGCTGGCTGCTGGTGGTGGAATGCTCCGGCATTTCCATTTGGGAGCTGCAGTGCTGGAGATCACAGATTGGGATGAGAAAAATCTTGTGAGGTTCAGCAAAAAGCCATTATGGTCCTGCTGGACGCTTCCCGAGCACTTCTCATTCCCCTACAAAGTGCCTTCAATTACTCTGTGTGAAGGCCTTCGTTTGTCAGAACACATCTCCATCCATCCCAGGAGACTGGAAACAGTCCAGCCACGCCCCCCACACTGGTGGGGCCCTGGGGGGTGCGGGGGCCCTGGGCTGCACTGCCCCAGGTCAGCACAGCTCTGCCGGACGAGACCTTCAGCTCCCCTGGGGGCCACCATGGGCCACCAGCCACAGCCAAGTCCTGCAGGTAACAGAGCAAAATGGTTCCCTGTGCCTTTGGAAAGGGAACATAACACCTCTCCCGCTGCCAGGAGTTAACAGGAGGCTCTGGAATCAGGGTGATCCCCGTGGAGATCTGATTTCAGGACTATTTATGCAAGAGTCATCTGTTACAAGGTTATTAAGAAGCTAATGTGGGAGTGCACATAAATTAGGCAGGATTGGCTATTGTCCTTGGAAATTAGGGAGCATTTGAACATACTCAGGCATTGGGAAAGAGCCTGGAGGCTGTTCCAGAGGTTTTGAAAAATCCTTTCAGATTTAGCAGCAGGAGAAGCAGCTGCTGGGGGAAGGTGCCAGTGGATCCTGTTGGGGCAGAGTCAACAGAGCCAGTTTTTAATCCAACCTGCCAGCTGGGACCAGCAGCCTCTCCCCATGGGTGCTGGTTTTGGCTGGGGTAGGGTTAGTTCTCACAGAGGCCAGTGTTTGGGGTTTGGATTGGGATGGAGAGCATTTCTTCTCAGTAGCTGGTTCTTAGTTGCTGGCTGGGGTTAAGCCGTGACACCGAGCTGTCCTGCACCATGGCAGCACCAACCTCTCCCTGCAGCATGGACCCTGCTTTGGGCACTTCTGCATCGTGTGGAGAGGGATGGACATCTTTTGGGACTTGGAGCCTTGCATTTATTCTGTGCATTGCCCAGGTCTCATCTTAATGTGCTGGTAACAGGTGTAATAAACGTGTTGGTGCCAGACAAGCAGGTCTCTCTGAGTGGCTGGGTTTGTTTCTTGCAGATGTTCCCCATCTTGACTTTTGGAACCAGAGATCCCCCCGGCGTCACAGAGCAGCACTCGCCACCTCCTCCTGCATCCTGCAGCAGGTAAGGGGGATGTCCTGCTGCCCACCCTGCCCCGGGGCTGCCTCATGGGGGTGATTAGTGAGCTTGGGTAAGCACAGTTAGATGTTGAGAACAGTCATTGATTAAATTTTTTATTTAGATTTTAGACCTTTAGCAAATGAAAAAGAAACTCTAATTATCAAAGAAATCTCAATTACCAAGTGAAATACCAGCAAAATAATTTTTTAGAAATGTATTGAAAGATGAAGGTGACTGGGGTTATTATTGTTCCTTTTGTATTTTCACAGCCCAGGCAGACATTATTTATTACCACTATTTTTATCATAGTAGTTAATTTTGAATAAACATTAGGATTCTACTCCATCTGATCCTCACTGGAGTGTTGCAATGTCTGTTGCTGCTGTTATAAATGTGATTGCAGATGCAAGAGCTCAGCTAGAACATACCGTCTTCACACACAGGAAAGAGAAGGTTTCGCAGGAAAAATGCCAGAAAACCAAAAGACCAAAATAAGCTCTGAGTGAGATGATTTGATTTTCCATGTGGTCTGTCAAAACCAATCCTTTGGCAAATTTCTGGCTCCCACTTAGCTGCAGGCTCTGCTGTCCCCTTCTCGGTGCTGAGGGCAGATTGTTTGCTGGAGGAGCCCCTGTGGCTCTGTGGGGAGCAGGATCCTCTCCCTGCCCAGTCCCGGCACCGTGTGGGGCTCCTGCCAATCCCGGCTGCCTCACCTGTGGATTTTCACCCCGTCCCTGTGTCACTGGCTGAAGATCTGATTAATAATCAGCATCTTTTGGAGAGAGCTGGGGGGTGGTTCTCTCCTTCTGTTTTTTGGCAAACCCTTGGCTTCCAAGCTTTGAGACTCCAGAGCATGAGTGGGTGGGGGCAGGTTTTCCTAAACAGCAAAAGTTGCCCCTGCAAAGTCGCTCCTTCCCATGTACTCCTATAGATCTGCATGAACTTGTATGTGTGTGCTTACAGACAGGCCTGGAGCTGGCCTGTGGGGCTTGGTCTTGTCTGGGGGTTAAACCTTCAAACCTTCTGTCTTGTTTGAAGGGTTAAAGTGGCAGCCCCTCCTGCCCCCTCCCTGAGCCCCTGCACCTGGGCATTGAACCCTCAGGGACATCTGACCCGCAGGTCTGGCTTGGTGCACCTGCAGAGGGTGAATTGTTGAGAACAGCAGCAGAGAGCACAGAGAGAGCTGAGGCTGCCATGGGTCGGGCAGGGAGGGCTGGTGGGGAGAAGGGAGATAAGGGAGTGAGGGGTGTTCTGCTGTGGGCACAGGGGCAGGGACTGGGACAGCAGCAGTGGCCAGGCTGAATCCCAGAGCCCTGCTCTGTCCCACGGGGCCCAGGCCAGCAGTGAAATGCAGCTCGCAGCCATCCCACAGGCAGGGCCCCCTCTCCCGTGGGGGGCTGGACTCGGGGCTGTCGGAGGGCAGCTTTGCCATTCGGGATGACCACACGACACTGTCAGGGCAGAGAGGAAAAACGGGGAGTTTTTCTCCCGAGCCACCAACAGCGAGGGCCCAGATAGTTTGGATAAGCTTTCGAAGCTATCCAAATAGCCTAAATAATCATCAGGCCGGATTCCTGCTGGCCGCAGCAGTTGCTAGTGGTTGTTCCGAAACAAATACAAACCCAATTCGCTCTCAGAGAGTCATTCCTGAAGCACGAGATAAACTTCATCCTCTCCACTGCTGCTGCCAGAGGCCGAGCAGTGACCCCTAAACAGCCCCCTGACCCTGCCTGGGACTGGGTGTCCCCTGCCTGAGATATCCCTGGGCTGTCCCTGCAGGAGCCATCCCGGGGCCTCATGCTCTGCTTCTGCCAAACGCTCAAAGCTGCCCGTGTTCCTGTGCTGGGGAGAGGCTGTGGCCACCCGAGTCTTACCTGGGCACAGGTGGGGGGCTGGAGGCAGCGGTGCCATCACCCCTCCCCACAGCCCCTCCCTGTGCCAAACCATCACCCAGCCAAGGTGGATGAGCATCCTGGGATGAAGGCACACGTGGAAACGAGGGACTGGCACCCAGAGCCGTGTGTCACCCCCCTGGTGCCCACTGTGGGTGGGAGTCCGGCCACTCCTGGCAGGTTTTAATAGAACTTCAACTATATTTAGATGAAAAATAAATACATTCTTGGCTTGCACACACTTTTTGATGCCTGATGAATGAGCAGGACCTCTTTCACAGGAAACTATCGCATTGCTGGGGCTCTGCCGGGCGCAGGGAGCGGGGCCCTGCCAGCCTGTGCTCGGTGTCGTCACCGCAGAGCACTGGCCATCGCTGTTATTAATAGCTGCACTCTGTATTTATTATTAGTGCTGCATGGGAATGAGGAGAGCAACTTGGGAACGCTGACATCCTCAGCCTGTGTGTTTGTGAGGCCCTGGGGGTGAGGGCAGAGGGACCCTGGCTGGGCTGGACTGTCACAGATGCTCCTTGGACAGTACCTCAGTGTGGCCAGTTCCAGCCATCTCTTCCCAGCACCGTGACTAGAGACGCTCAGGGTCTTGGCCAGTTCCTGAATTTCTCCTTATGGACTTGCTGCCCAGGAATTCCCACAGCGTGGTCCTGAGCACACCCACCCCATGTGTCTGTACAGCTGCCAGGGGTACAATGAGGCAGCTGCAGCTGGGGCACAGCTGTGGCTCTGATTAAATTGGCTGTTATTCCAGTCCTCCAGAGTGAGTAACCCCTTGGTGAGGCCCCGTCTGTGCCCAAAGGAGCAAGTTCTGCTGAATGAGCCCAAATCTTCCCTCACGGCCCCCCTGGACCTGGGTCTTGAGGGCGTTTATAAATCAAGTTCAGTGTTTTGACACTGCAGCCCCTAAACTCAATTTCATCCAATAACTATGAAAACCTGGCAGTGTCAGCTCAGCCCCTCCTGCTCTGGGTATCAGGGGAGTGCAGCATGGCAGAGGGGAGGTGAGCAGATTCCCGGTGGGTTTGGCTGGGCTCCCCCCGTAGAATCCTTGGCAGCTCCGTCGTTCCCTGGGTGCTGAGCACACCGGGATACCCCAAACAGCTCCTCCCTGCCAGGAGGGATGGAGCCTTGCACTGAAGCCCCCCAGCTCCCCAGTGGCTCCCCTGCTGGGAGAGCCTGCCCCAGCCCTGGAGCCAGTGCAGGATCTGCACCCCTTCCCCCTCCTTCCGCTCGCTCCAGCTTCCTCCCTGGTTTGGCTTCAAGCCCCTTTAAAATCACATTTCTTTGATTGTCCAGAACAGGTTCGTTGCTCTGTGTTGAAAAGCCAAAATCATGCTGAAGGAACTCCTCAAAAAACTGTCTCTTCCCAGGAAAAAAATTCTCACGGCATTGATGTGTCCATCTCTCCCAGCACTGGGATCCTTCCGTCGGTGACCTCCGGCCCTGCCTGTGTTCGGGGAGGAGAGCGCTCTGATGTAGGCTGATTTTCTCTCCTCTTTCCAGGTCCTGGAGGGATTTTTCCAGCACTGGGGCTGCGCGGGCTCTGGGCTCTCAACGTGATAATATCACCCCTGCGTCCTGTGCTTGCTGGTCATCAGTCCAACTCCCATTTTAGGACATATCTTCCCTAAACTGCTGCCTTATTTGGCCTTTCCCTCTGTGATTCCGGTGACATCACCCACCAGGCAGTCGGTTCCAGGGCCATCACCCGGCGGGACCCCGTCAGGAGCCGCTGTGGGGGGAGGATGGGGCGCGGGGTCCCCTCCCGGAGGGAGCTGGGGACAGCGGGGCCGTGGCCCGGGGAGCAGCACAGGCACGGTGGGATGGGTTTGGAAAGGAGCTCTGAGCCTCCCTCCACAGGCCAGGCCGGGTGCTCTGGCTCTGCGGCTGGCACGTGGCAAGGGGGCAACATCTGCATCGTGCCCAGGCACCGGGGTGTGTTTGAGGGCCACCTGCCCCCAGGCCACCCGCTGAGCCTGCCACGCGTGTCTCCGTCCCCACGGGGCGTGACGGCCGCGCACGGGGCGGGGGACGAGGCAGCTCTGTCCGAAGGGGAACACCGGCCCTGAGGAACGTGTGACGGTGACATCAGGGTCTTGACTGTCAATTATTTACCCTGGGAACAGGTGTTTTCCCCTTGGAGCTGCCACCAAAGTCCTGCCCCTGGCACCAGCGGGGCTCTTCTCCGTGCCCATGTTCCCATCCGAGGATGATGGGGGAGAACCAGCCCATTTCCCTGCGATACTTTGGGACAACCGCCTTTACTTCCCTGCTCTGGAACTTTTGTCTTGCCGTGTCAGAAATTCACAGCCCAACTCATCTCCTTTTGGCTGAAACCCTGCTATAAAAAACTTCTGTGCCAAGAGCTAATTAGAAATAAAAAGACTTATTTTGAAAAATCAAATGAAGGGGATATTTCTGGGTTAGGGATATTTCCTGATTGCATAAATGCAAACCAAACTCACATACTAAGGGTTCTTCAGAGATAAACCAATTAATTTGCTACATTTAAGAATGAATCTGAGTCACTTTGTTACGAGAAGTGGTGTTGCCAGCTTGTGCTGCTGGTATTTCTGGGGATAGAATGGGTCAGGAATGTTGAGTTTTGGATGTCCATCGGCTGGACCAATACAGGGCCCACATTTTCCAGGGTAAGCTGCTCTGAGAACCAATTCACAATGAGAAGAGAATTTTATATGTTTAGAATTAATTTAGAATTAATTAATTTAATTTAGAATTTCATATATTATTTTTATTTCTAATTTTCTATACTATTTATGTGGAAAGCCATAACGAAAATCTCCATTTGAGGCAAGATCCATGAAGCAGCAGCAGGAATTGTGCTAATCCCTTTGGTAACTCCGTGGGGATTGGAGTCTCCTTGACTTCTTGCATCTATTTTTGACATGGAACCACTCAGATGGTGAAGACATCAGCTGGCCACACTTGTCCTGCTCGGTCGAAACAAGGAAATGACTCTTCCATGTGGGAAGGGAAAAAGGCCCTACAAGTGACTGCAAGGGTACAATAATTGCTCAGGCACTAAGAACATATGAAATAAATTGAATTTCATTTTAGGATTAAGGAGGAAATTCTAGGGAGGCTCCGAGACAAATCTGAGACCATGTGAGAGTTGCAGTTAATTGAAGTGTCTCAGACGTGTTTTTTCTTAACTGTTTGGAATTTGTTTTCCCAGAATTGGGATCTCTGTCGGAGAGCTGTGACTGGGGATCACACACATCACTTTCAATTCAATACTTCAAAACTAGCTGGGATTCCACATCCAGCTGCAGTTGAGTGCAGTGCCAGGATATGTGGATTACTGTCAGCCTTTCATTTGCACAGGGGTTTTCTGCGTGTTCTCTTCCTTTCCAGCTCTGCACCGGCTCATTCCCAGTGGAACAAGCACGGAATTCTGAGGTGCCCGTGACGCTGATCACACGAAATGCCAAGGTGCCCACAAGCTGAGGGTGCAGCAGCTCAGCCCCGGGGTGAGAGGGCACCACGTGCAGCTGTGTTATTGCTGAGCCAGATGTTTCACCACGGGCTCAGTGAATTCCTCCGCGGAAATGCTCAGAGATGGATACTGGCCCTGCACATGGATCCAACCAGCTGAACGAGACACAGGCCAGGGAATAAAGGTCTCTTTTATAAAAGAAGGCCATTAATGCTTTGCCAAGAGCTTCCCTTGAGACTGCCTAAATAAATTTCCTCGGATTGACAGCGCTTGCAGAGCAGCCCAGTGAGTGAGCGGGGACTCGGGGCCGCTCAGCTGGGAGGCACCCGCTTTCTGGGTGTGCAGCTCTGAATTCACTCGGGCAAGGAAGGGCATTTTTCAAATCCAAGGAAAACTTGTTGCAGCAATTTTTCTTTTCTGGTGACTTTACAGGAACTAAACATATCCTGGAAATCTCCAAATTAATAACAAGTGGCCTTTAATTAATTAATCTTGATAAACTGACTGTGTCTAATGTTGGGGAGTTCTCACAAAGTTCCTGGGCTTTGGGATGGACCTTCCTGCAGCTGAAAGACCACAGCGTTGTGACAGGCAGCTTTGGTGGTGCCACTGTGGCAGGGGAGAGGAGGGTTCCTAGAATCACAGAATGGTTTTGGTTGGAAAGGACCTTTAAGCTCATCTTAGTGTGGAGTTACACCCCCTTTTTTGAGGGGAAAAGAGCCAACCAGCTCGCTCTGTTCGTCCTGCAGCCCCTGCACACGTGCTTATGCCACAAACTGAAATGAAACGTTTTGTTCCTCCGCCTGTAATTCCCCAGCATTTCCTGCAGCCGCAGGGGCTGCAGAGCCACAGCTGTAGGGGCTGTGCGGGGGACAGACACAGCCTTGGCCTCGGGGTCCTTTTTCTGTGGGTGTCTCCAGGCCTTTCAGTGCCAAACCACAGCTCCTGGCAAGTGCTGACAGCAGGGGGACAGGACCCAAAGCGGGGGGACAGGACCCAAAACGGGGGGACAGCGTCGGCCCTGCCCTGTGGCTCAGGACATGCTGCCAAAGGGGACATGGCTGGAGCCACTGGTGCTCCGGGGCTGTGAGAAAACCCCCTCTTCTCCCCAGACTCACCCCCAGGCTCCTCTCTTTGGGCACACAAGGGAGCCCGGCCCGATTTCACGCTGCATTATCGGGACTGATACACCATGACCTCCACATTCCGCCTTTTCCAGCCTTTTCCTTAGTGTTCTAATATGAGGAATGACAGACTGAACTGCAGAGGTGAACAGCTGGAGGGCTTCCTCACCCTCCTGCAAGCCAGTGCTGCCCGAGGACCAGCAGAGCCCCATGAATATTCAGAGCACAGCACTCAACCTCAGGCTCCTTCTTTATTTCTGAGAGAGAAAAAACCCAGTATTTGCAGAGCCACTCTCCTAGTATTTCGCCTGACCAGCTTAATTGTTTTTCTCCTCAGCCCTTAATCGTGCTGTTCTGCGGCCACTGCTCAGGCATTCCTGCTGCAGATATTAATGTGTGTTTTGTTTAAATCCCAAGTGCCGGTGTCAAGCCCCGAGCCCTGCGCAGCGGGAGGGGAGCCAGGCAGTGCCTCGCAGGTTGGAGAGGGCTGGGGCACAGCCAGGGCGTTCAGCTGAGCTCAGGAACGCTGGTTATATTTTAACACTGCCCAAATATTAACTCTGCCCAGAGGATGTGGAGGTGTTTCCTTGACATGTCAGCATCCGGAACAGCACCGGCCACTGCCAGACACGGCATCTCCGAGACACCTCTTTAAAGGCAGGCCTTGGCTAGGAACTCTCTGAAAGGAAAGGCAGGGAGCGAGCAGGCAGGAGAGCCCCTGGGACAGTGGTGACTTTACAGGACAGGCTTCTGCTGCCACTCCTGGGACACCACTGCCACACGGTCACTGGGTCTGGGAGAGGGTGGGCTGGGCCTGGGGCCGGGCACGGACACAGGGCAGCGCTCAGGGTCTGGCCTTGCAGCAATTCTTCTTTGGAGCCACAATAAATACAGTTCCTGTTGCTCCTGCTTCGCTCCAGGTGATGTTAGCAATTTTGTAACAGAGCCTTACTGTTTGTAGGTTGAAAAGCGTGAATTTGTGTCACTCAGAGATATTTCCCCGCTTTCCAGGAATTTTCAAAGAGATTGAGTACCCAGAGGGGTCAACACCAAATGGGAGGGACACCCAGTGCCTTTGCAGTAGCCCAAAACCCAGCTGTGGTGGAGGGCTGCTGGTCAGGCTCCAGCACCACTAAATGTAATTAAAGAAAGAACAACTCGACCCCCAGGAAATCAGTTCCCAAGGAGCTCCCAGTGATTTTGGAAGCCACACCAGCTCCAGTCTGCGGGCAGCATTTGCCCACCATGGCCCACCAAGGATGCCCTTGTCGAGGTACATCAGTCACAAGAAAAGCCTCTTGACTGTTTTAGTACCAACAAACTGAAAGTTACAAATATCTTACCCTTTGTGATTTACTTTTCCCCATAAGGGCAAAATGTAGACAAATGAATGTTTACAGCTGAAAGCAACCAGTGAGGAGAGGGCAGCTCCTGCTTGGGTTACAATAGACCAGAATTTACTTGACTGTCAGGCACAGTATTTAAAGCATAAAGGTTCAACAAACGACAAGTGCTTCCTGCTAACCATGGCAAATGCCACATGCCACCAAGGCACACGTCCTGCCCTGCTGCCCCAGCGTTCTCCTGATCCTCGGCACTGCTCAGCCCTTCCTGCTGGCTGTTTGATATCCCAGCCCACAACACTGGGACACACACAGTTGCTCAGGGCAAGAAGTAAAGCTGCTCTTAAAGAGGAACCTTATTTTTGGGGCTGCAGAAATCAAGCCAGAGTGAAAGGCTTTTTCCCTTTGGAAGGAGTAGGATGCAGCTGATGCCATCAGTGGCTCAATTCTGGTTTGCTTTGCTTTTCCAGAACCCCATGCTTTTATTTTCCATATCCCTGGGCGCTCAGGAGGGAACTGATCCTTCTGAGGCTGCAGCCTACTCTACAATCTTCAAGAGAAAACCTTCCTTGCCTTATATATACTTTTTCCCTTGGTCTGGCTTTAAACATTCTGGCAAGGTGTGGCATTGGGATTTTGCATCCCATCTCCAGCTGCCACATCCCAGTCAGTAGTCCCTGGTGTGACAGTAGTCCCTGGTGTGACACAGCCATGCTTTAAAAGAGCAAGAAAGTGCCCTTGGATTAAACTCACTGGGTCGCCTTCCCCCGTGGACTCTTGCTCCAGCCTGCTGAGCAGCAGCAGGGAAAACCTGACCCACTTCGTCTGCAGGGAAGAATTTTGGCATCAGGTGTTGGGGGCTGAATAACAGCTCAGAGTGAGTTGGGGCTGTTGCAAGCACAAATCCTGGAGACATGGAGGCTGTATTTAATACTCTTCACGGCAAAGCACAGAGGATTCCATGAAGAATGTCTATTACAGCACCAGGAATTTTACCCCAGGGTCTTTCACCAGCAGAAAGCCAGGATTATTCAAGGGGTTTCCTAAAAATGCTGTTGCCTGGGGAAAAAAAATAATCCTTTTTTTTCAAAATCAGGACAAATTTCGAATTATCACATGCACCTGCAAAACCCTAAAGCTGAGTTTTGACCAATTTTGATTAAAATGTTGCACTCACCTTCCCTGCAGAAGCTGCTCTTTTTGGTGTCTTAAGTCATCAAAATGTCACTTGGAGAGGCTGCCACGAAGGTGAGCGTTAATCTCCTGATCCTCTTCTGAGGGGGAGTAAGCATTCCATCAGGATTAAGTTCTGGGGTCACCTTTGGTTCTTGACTTCGCTTGGTTTGAGAACAAACTCCAGGCAGAGGTGAATCAGAGGCTGGGCAATTAAACAGCTCCAGCAGGGAGCGGGTGGGTTCATGGGTTTCAGCTGTGGGGTTTGTCTGCTTGGGAAAGCGAGGTGGCACCAGGGATGGGGCTGGGGCTGCTGGCATCAGCTGTGCCTGGCCACCCTGCGCCATGTCCCCGGGTCCATGGTGCAGCCACCACCCAGGGGACAGGGCGGAGGGGCACATTTCCACACAGGCATCTGGCCAGCAGGTTGACATTAAACATTTTGGGCTGGTTTTGAACCCCGTCCCATTTTCAGCCCAAACCATCTGTTTGCAGCCGAGACACAATGGGTTGGCAAAGCACCAGCCCCCTGTGGCAGCGAGGAAGGGATAAATCCAAGGACCCAAAGCAGATGCGTTTGGTTGGAACAGGGAGCTCCCGGTCATTCCAGGGCTCCGATAAAGGGGATTTTCCAAGGGCTGACAATGGCCTGGGGCAACGAGCCCCTTGGTATTCAGGGCTGCCCACAAGCCCTGCAGAGAGCCCACAGCCTGCCCGGGCTGCCCCTCACAGCCAGGGGAATGCAGAGCCACCACATCTGGCCAGGAGCCCAGCCCCTCGCTCCGAGAACGGCATTTACAGTGCTCTTCTTGTTTGGGCTGCTCTCAGCAAAAACTCACACCAGACTGCTGCAGAGAGCTTTTCCTGGAGCTTCTGCCTGAATCCCAGAAACTTCCAGCACTGTAAGCTCCTTCAGCATCCCCAGCCCTGCTCCAAGGGACATGGTGGAGTTGCTATCCCTGGAAGTGTTCAGAAAATGAGCTGACGTGGCACTTCACAACAGGGTCTAGTGGGTATGGTGGGACCTCGCTGCAAACCCCTGCCATGGGCAGGGCTGTCACCCATTTACTCTATTACAACACCCCTCAGTGCATGGACATGCAAGAACATCAATCAGGTATTCCTGGGGGGAAGTACCTGGGATGAGCCCTGTGCCCCAGGGCTGCTGGGAGATCCTGAAATCAGGCAAAATCTACAAAACTCTCACTGTGGAAAGGGTGATTTTTTGGTGATTTGGCTGAAGAAAGGGAGGTGAAAAGTAAATAAAAGCTCAAATTAGATTTATGTAAACATAACCTCACCTTTTACAGAAGAACGCACAGCCATATGGGCTTTCTTTAGCTCTGCCCTGAAGTAGCAGCTGCTGCAGGTCTCAGGAAGTTTCCACTGAAACACACCAGCACTTCATGAATACTTGCTTTTTCACCTCTAAATTTTTCTCTCTGGGGCTTTTAAGCAAGTTTTATTGTAGTGTTTATACAGCCACCTTACTCTGCCTTTGGTTTATGTTTTTCTCGCCCGCAGCCACTGAATTTTGAGGTTTATTAGTTACAGGTATCTGAAATCACGTTTTTTTAAAGAATTGACTGCCTAATAAAACCCCTTAAAAGTTTCTGTTTAAGGCAATTGTCCTCCACCCCAGGATCAGGTTCTTACTGAGTTATACCCAGGATCAACAGCTTCTCTATGGCTGTTTGTTACCACCAAGGTAAATAACAAGAATCTCATCCATTCCAATAAATCAGGTCTGCATCAATTCATTGGAGAAGTATCCAAGCAAGGAGTTGTTTTTGGAAACAAGCTGTAAAGGAGAAGGCTGATTGCTTTTCTTGCCTGGAATGATGTAAACCAGAGCCCGAGCACCTTCAGTCCAAATCCCCACCCTGGGGCTCTGCTCTCAGGCCCAAAGCCAGGCACTGCAGGGAAACACAGACCACTGCAGTTTTTCCCCTCACATAAGGATTTTCTGCCCAGTTCCAGAAGCACAGGGGGTGCAGAGCTGGCTCCAGGCTCCCCGCACCATCTGTGCCCCACAAATCTCTCCTCCTACCCACTGACCCCTGAGAACAAGGCTCCTTCCACATGCGTCCAGTGCCAATCAATCAATCAATCAATCAGTCAATCTCAGTGTCCAGGTGTTTCTATAGACCAGGGAAACCTGTTAAATGCCTCCAGACCTCCCTCCCTTCCGACTGCCTGGAGAGAGCCGTGTGGGGCAGTGGTGGGAGTGAGCCCTGCTGTGAGATGCCAACCAGCTTCCTCTGGTGGGTTCCTCTGGTGACCCCTGGCCTTGGAGTCGCAGCTGTTTCACAGTGAGTTACTGTGCTCCCCTCACTGGGACTAGGAGCTCTCTCTTATTCATAGGAGCAGAGAAATTGAATTTCAAGTTTAATTGTTTGTTTTGGCCTGAATATTACAAATATAGACAAGGAACCAGCCGTGACTGAAGGGCTCCCCCCGGCCCTCCCTCCCTCTCTGGGGTGTGTTACAGCATTGCTCCAGCCACTGCTCATTTCTCAAAGGTTTCCTCCCCACCTCAGCAGGTAAAGCTCCCTGTGCTCAGGTGCAGAGCACAGGCACCTCCCTGGCTGAGGCCAATTCCTCCTCTGGTCCCAGGGGACAATGGCCCCAGGTGGGGATGACCCTGGTGTCATGGGAGGAAGGTGACCTCCATGCAGCCACTGTCCTTAAACAGCCTCTGCCTCTCCCCAGTTCAATCTCCCACACCACAGACAGATGGGCCCCTTCTCTGCCTTGAATATTTCTTATTTAAAAAAAAAAAGGGGGGGGACCACAAATGAGACAGCACTGCAAATATTTGCAGATTCAGAGCAGTTAAGCTCTGAAAAACTTCAGCTTGCAAAACTTCGGCTGAGATGTGGCTTTAGCCCAGCCAGTGGTTATTTCTCTCTGTGGGGAGGCTCTGCCCTCCCTTTCTCCCACCCTTGCTCCTGGCTGGGTTGGCAGTGGGGGAGCAGGTGAAGGATTTTTGTATCCAGAAATACTTTATTTAAAGCTTTAGGAACATTTAAACATATTTTAAGTCGTATTTAGAATAACTACACAGAATGTTTGCGTTTAAATTGGAGCTGGATGTTCACACAGGAGGCACAAATTCCCTGTGCTCGCCAGCCCTGGTCATTGACAGGACATGAAGGGCTTAGTCCTTTGCAGCCCCACAAGTTAAAATATTGCCCTTGTTGGGGGGAGGACCAGCTCATACCCACCCCGGATTTCAGTTCTAATAGCAACACTAAAGGCTCGAGTTTCGAGCTGTTTGATGCATTAATTTCACGCTTTTGCTCCGACACTGGAGAGGCACAGGATTTTGTTAAGCTGTTTAATTGCAGTAAATTTCTTTAGCAGACAGTATTTCATGAGCTGCAGAAATACCTGCAAGGCTTGAGCAGGTGCCAGCAGTCCCAAAAGTCTGAAGCGAGTAAGTGTGTGCTGGAACAGGGACTTCTGAGAATTACAATTTATAGATCACAAAATCAAAACTCAGAACATGCTGCAGGGGGCTGCCACTATCCCTTGTCCACAGTCCCTCTCCAGCTCTGTTGGAGCCCCTTTAGGTTCTGGAAGGTATCTACAAGGTCTCCCTGGAGTCTTTCATTGGGCATAAAGTGAACTTGGCCCCTCTCCTGTCAGAGACCACCCTAGGGCAGGAAGGGCAGTGGGGATGACCCAGCCCAGGAGGGAGGGCTGGGGAAGAGGAGAGAGCCAGCCCAGTGGTCCCCCCAAAACCCCTCCTCTCCCCGTGCCTCTGCTCTGACATTTGCCCAAGCTCCCACCCGCATTCTTCTGCAGCCAAGAACCACCTCTTCTGCACTGCCACCCGCTGAGTCTGGGCTGCTTGTTAACCCTGGCTGGGGTGGAAGGGGATCCCCTTTTCTCCCACAGCTCCCCAAGCAGGGGAGAGGGGAGTTACCCACGAAAACAGGGTCCTACTGGAAAATCCCACCTCTGAAGTGCTCACGTGTAAATGTGGATCCCCAAATGCAGCAGAAGTGCCACCCATGGGGGCAGGGAGAGACCTCACCCCTCTCTGCACCTCAGCACCTCCCTGCTCTGCTCCTTCCCACTGACTCCTGTAGGCACCCCAGTGTCCCCAGGAGCGTCACCTCACACAGTGGCTGTGACAGGGCTGCTCGAGGCACAGGAGGCACCCGGCAATGGCTGTGCCCCACGTGGGGCTCAGCTGCCCCAGCACAGCCACGGGCTTGTCCCATTCCCCCAGCTGTGCACTGGGGCCCCGAGGCAGGTGCACAGCTCACCTGCTCCAGCCCTGCAGCAGGTCCAGCTTCACCCAGCTCTCATCTCCAAGTTATTTCAACAGAAGTGAGCAAACACCCACCAAACGGAGCAGGCCTTGAGGAGAAACCAAAGTCTGCTGAGCAGAAAGAGCCCCCAGCAGCTGTGAGCTCCTTGGACACTCACCTCGGCAAGAAAATATTCCAGTTCTCTGGCACATCATGTAGATGCTCAGTATAACAAAGCAGACCGAGCACAGACACCTGCCAGCCTGGACTGCCTGACGTTCTCAGTGAGAACCAGAAGCATCACTCCATGTAGGGAACAAATATGATCCGCAGGGACTCAGTGCCAGATCCTGGGATAGCACCACTGCCGTCAGACCCGAGAGGCAATGGGAGAGCTGCGGGACAAGGAGCAGGGCAGAGCCCAGGGCAAGGTGCTGCTGGCTCCGAGGGGGAGGCGCAGCTCCCCGGTACTTGGAAGGGTCACTGAAGTACTGCAGGAAAAAAGTGACATTGCAGCATCTCAGGGACACACACACACCCACACACACACACACACACACAGAGCCCCCACGACAGCTGAGGCTGTAAAGCTGTTTTCCACAGAATTCTTTACATACCAGTTCCAGGGCGGCAGCTCCATGGGCTGAGCCAGCCGCTGCCCAGGCAGAGCCGTGCCCTGCCCCTCTCACCAGGGTGAAGCCCTTGCCCTGTGTGCCCACTCCTTGGTTTTGCATCATTGCACAGGACAAAGCCCCAGCTGCACGGCTGCAATTTTGTATCATTTGCTTTCAGCAAGTTGATCGAATTCCTCAAACCCACTGCCTTGGCGCAGCAGCAGCAGCCTGTTAGCCTAATTCCAGTAAGGATTTAGAAACCACAAACACCCCTTGTTTTTGACCACAGCCCTAGGTTTAGTATGCCAGAAGTTACTGTTGAGATGTGTTATTTCCAAAAGGCTACTGCAAGATCTTAGTCATAAGCAGGCTGGGCAGACTTGATAAAAACCAACACAGCACAGACCCTCCGTTCCAGCTCCTCCTGGCCAGGTACACCGTGCACCTCCCACCCGTGGGCATGAGGGCTCCCCGTCAGAGCCAAGAGGACCCCAAGGAAATACTCTCCTCAGGCTGTGCTGGACGCAGGGGGACACAGAGTTGCTTGCAAGTGAATAGTCAGACTCTTAAATTCTTTAACCTTCTCCTTCTCTTGTATTTCCAAATGCCCCCAGTCCTGGTGGGAGCTCGGGGAGCCCACGGAGCCCCGGCTGCCCCTGCTCAGACCCTGCTCTGGCTGCAGGTGGTGCACAGGAGGCTGGCGTTGGCCAGGGCGAAGGGTTTGCCCGTCAGCAGCGTCTCACACTCCAGGCAGGCAAAGTGCTTCTTGTGCCAGGCCAGCCCTTCCACCTGCTGGTAGTCCTCTGAGAAGATGATCTATAGGACAGACAGACAGACAGACAGACAGACAACTGCTTATTTCCACCATCTCACCAAGCTGGAGGGTGGCAGGAGCAGGGAGAACTGGCCCCACATCTCCCACCAAGCCCATCAGCTGTGGAAGTCAGGCTTTGGGAATGGGTACATAAAATAATCACAGGATGGTCTGGGTTGGAAGGGACCTGTAAAGGTCACCTTGTTCCAACCCTCTGCCCTGGGCAGGGACACTTTCCACTAGAGCAGGTTGCTCAGAAGCCCTGATTGAGCCTGCACCAGGATTTTGGCACTGGCAGGAGCAGAGGGCCACTGAGCGGTTCCCACCTGGCACAGGGGGGATCACAGGGTCTCTGGTCAGTCCCCCCCCGGCACAGGAGGGATCACAGGGGCTCTGGTCAGTCCCCCCCCCGGCACAGGAGGGATCACAGGGGCTCTGGTCAGTCCCCCCCCCGGCACAGGAGGGATCACANTCTGAGAAGATGATCTATAGGACAGACAGACAGACAGACAGACAGACAACTGCTTATTTCCACCATCTCACCAAGCTGGAGGGTGGCAGGAGCAGGGAGAACTGGCCCCACATCTCCCACCAAGCCCATCAGCTGTGGAAGTCAGGCTTTGGGAATGGGTACATAAAATAATCACAGGATGGTCTGGGTTGGAAGGGACCTGTAAAGGTCACCTTGTTCCAACCCTCTGCCCTGGGCAGGGACACTTTCCACTAGAGCAGGTTGCTCAGAAGCCCTGATTGAGCCTGCACCAGGATTTTGGCACTGGCAGGAGCAGAGGGCCACTGAGCGGTTCCCACCTGGCACAGGGGGGATCACAGGGTCTCTGGTCAGTCCCCCCCCGGCACAGGAGGGATCACAGGGGCTCTGGTCAGTCCCCCCCCCGGCACAGGAGGGATCACAGGGGCTCTGGTCAGTCCCCCCCCCGGCACAGGAGGGATCACAGGGGCTCTGGTCAGTCCCCCCCCCGGCACAGGAGGGATCACAGGGGCTCTGGTCAGTCCCCCCCCCGGCACAGGAGGGATCACAGGGGCTCTGGTCAGTCCCCCCCCCGGCACAGGAGGGATCACAGGGGCTCTGGTCAGTCCCCCCCCCGGCACAGGAGGGATCACAGGGGCTCTGGTCAGTCCCCCCCCCGGCACAGGAGGGATCACAGGGGCTCTGGTCAGTCCCCCCCCCGGCACAGGAGGGATCACAGGGGCTCTGGTCAGTCCCCCCCCCGGCACAGGAGGGATCACAGGGGCTCTGGTCAGTCCCCCCCCCGGCACAGGAGGGATCACAGGGGCTCTGGTCAGTCCCCCCCCCGGCACAGGAGGGATCACAGGGGCTCTGGTCAGTCCCCCCCCCGGCACAGGAGGGATCACAGGGGCTCTGGTCAGTCCCCCCCCCGGCACAGGAGGGATCACAGGGGCTCTGGTCAGTCCCCCCCCCGGCACAGGAGGGATCACAGGGGCTCTGGTCAGTCCCCCCCCGCGGCACAGGAGGGATCACAGGTCTCAGCCGGTCCCTACCTCGTCGCAGCCGGCGCAGCGGGGCCGGAGGCTCTCGCAGTAGTGGCGCCCGCACCAGGCGGCCCCGCTCTTCCAGAAGTAGATGAGGTCGACGAGGGGCTCGGCGCAGCGGCAGCACACGAAGCAGGCCGGGTGCCACTGCCGGGAGTAGCCGGCGCGGTCGGCGTAGACCACGGGGCAGTCCCCGGGCACCGGCTGCTTGCAGGTCTCGCAGCGCTGCAGGAGAGAGGCGGCGGTCAGCGGGGCTGGGCAGCAGCGGGGCTGGGCAGCAGCGGGGCAGTGCTTGAGCCCACCACCGCAGCCCTGAGCTCTGCAGCCCTGGGGAAGGCTCCTCGGGACCGTGTGTATGAGCCCCTTCGGTCCATGGGCACAGGGGAAGACGGTGCTGAGTAGCTTATTTTTGAGAGGCCTTTGGGACCCCTCTCAAACTAAAGCCTTCACCAAAATTCAAAGGTTCTCGAAGAAAAAGTTAAGATTTCCTACAGTGCAGGAGTGCAGCACATCAGAGATGTAATTCTGAAAAGAGATCAGGAACTTTGGTCTTTTCTCATTGTTTTCTGTCTGCGCCTAACTCAGTTGTCACTCCACAGATTTCAGCAAGTGTTTTCCATTTCTAGCAGGCCAAAGAGCCAGAATTAGACGTGGTTAATCTCAAGATTAATGGCATCCACGCACATTACACGAGACCAACTGGGTTTGCTCTTTATCTGTGCCTGCAGAGCGATCCTGTGATTAGTGAAGAGCCAGCTTTAAAGTTCCACTGGGAGGCTGGCAGCATGTTGTTCCCGTTCCCATTGAAGCTGGATAGTCGAGGTCAGGGTTAGAGCTTCTGAGCCTGGGCTTTGTCACTCCCTACAAGAAACTCTCTTCAGTAGCAGCTGGAATCTCTTCCAGCAGAGCCTTGCCTGGATTTCAACCAGCAAACCCACAGCAGCCTGGGGGAGGCAGTGGGAGCAGCCTGTGTGTCACACGGGTTGTGGTTACGCTGCTGTGCCCCATCCGAGCGCTGGCACAGCAGTGTCCCCCTCCAGCATGCTCCAGGTGGCACAGGGTCAGGGACTGGGAATGTCCCTGTGATCAGATGATGACTTAGGGACTGGGAATGTCCCTGTGATCAGACAATGCCTTACAAACACCCCAGTTTAAGTTGGGCGCTTCTAATAGGTGTAATAGAACCATTGAATGGTTTGGGTTGGAAGGGACCTTAAAGATTACCCAGTTCTGACCCCCTGCCATGGGCAGGGACTTCTTCCACTTGCCCAGGTTGCTCAAGAGAAGAAGAGGAGACACAAACCCAAGATTTCTCAGTAGAAAAGTAAAATAACAGTCTCTGAGCTGCAGGAGGACATCAGGGATGGGGCAGGGACAGAAAAAGGACGATTCCCACTGCTGCTGGCCCCTTGCCCTGGCTCACACAGGAGTGCTGGGAGACTGCTCCTTGCACCAACAGTTTCCTTCCCCTCTTCCCTCCCATTCCATAGCACAGGCCTTGGGGCATCTGCACCCCCCAGGTGGCTTTTCTCTGTTTGGTCACTGATCTTTCCAGCATCCCACGTGCTTCACTATCCCCTCCTCCCTCCCTCAGCTGGGTTTTCAGAAACTGCCCCACCGCCCTTGGCGCGGTTCCACCTCGCTGATGGGCATCTCCCGTTTTCCCAGGAAATCCAGGCTGACGAGAAGAGGCAGCGCGAGAGGAGACAGAATATTTCCTGGCTTGGCTGTTCTGTGCAGCTGAAAGGGGATCTGTGTGCTGACACTGCTCCTTCCACCACGGAGGGCTTCAGACACATTTCCAAGCGCTCCCAGCCCCACGTCAGTGAAGGGGGAAACTCGGCACGGAGCAGGAGCTGTGGCGTTTCTGGTCTGGCTGAACAAGCACAGCACGGAGCAGCAGGCAGAGCTCTCATGGACAGACGGGCACCGAGGAGTTCTGCACCCATCATACCGGACTGAGGCCTTTTCCCTATGCCCTCAACACCTCCCTGAGGCACCAGATTTGGGGTCAGCCCCAGAGCAAGACCCTGCAGCTGCCTCTGCTCTGTCAGCCCCAAGAAGCAACAGACCCAGCAGCCCCAGCCCTGCTTATCTTGCAGGATCTAAAGCAAGAACAAACGTAACAGTTTCCAACCCTGAGCTCAAGTTTCCTGCCGACAAGAACTGTTAAAAAAAAACAACTTATTTTGCTGTTTTTTTCTATGGAAATTATTCACAGGGAAAAACTATTCACAGGGCTTTTCCCAAGCATTGTATAACCTCCATTTCCTACTATTTACACACTACAAGGAAGTGATTCTTCAAATTTGAGGTGGGATTACAGCTTGGTGCTCCTTTTACATCTCCATCATGCAGGCAGAGGAGTGAAGACTTTATTAGCTGAATTACCACACGTGTTGGCCAAAAAAGTGTCCTGTTCTCTGAAGCTTTCCCATCTCGCTCTTCCCCAGCTCCTGTTCTGCAGTGCCAGCTCCCAGGGAAGGAGCTCCCCGACACCACCAGGCTTCCCCTAAGCACTCCCTGCATTGCCAACCTCAAGCTTTTGGGAACAATGACTAATTTGGATCAATTGCCTCAGGATTTGATTTGATTCCAGTGTAGTGACTTGTAACACCAGTGTTCCCAGTTCTGGCGGGGTAAGGATTTTGTGCTCCATGGAGAACACCCAGCTCGTGGGACAGACTTGCAGCGGGGATGTGGAGGAAGACGAGGTCTGTGGTCAGCAGGGCCAGTGGCCCCAGTCCTTCCCGGGTCTGCCATGCCCTGGGCTGCACAGTGTGGCTGTCCCAGTGGATTTGCCACTGCTGTGAAAGCTGTTCCATTTTTCAGCTGGTGCCTTGAGAGAAATGATGCTTCAAACTAAGGAGAATAACATCACAGTTATGTATTTATTTATTTGAAAGGACAAACTCGCAGTTTAAGTAAACCCTCATTGCTAGGATGACTTATTGATATGTTTAAAGGAAACCTTCCTTTTTTGGCTATTTTTTATCTTAAAATTCAGTGTTTTGTTGCAATAGTGAAAATCTTTACTGTGTCACTAGATTAAAAATCAGAAGTACGTTAACAGACCATGGCAGAGGGGAGACATTACCCAATATGGACTGAAAATGAAAACTGCTCTTAACATGTACAACCTCAGTGCAGGAATGGCAGGAAAGAATCTCCTCTTAAAAACACTTGGACACCATTTGCTTTTTCAGCTTTAAATCCTCTGCTGCAAGTCACCCTCACAAGGACCAGGACAAGGTATTTCCACTGACCATATTTTATGATAACCATCTGTTCAGCAGCTACTCCAGACAGCACTGGGGGAATATAAATCTAAAAGGGTGTTGAGGAATCTCAGTCATTTCCCCATGGAAGTGTATTTGTATGGCCAGGGACGCAGGGCAGCTGTTTACATTTCCCCTACTACAGCCCTGGGAGCACTGTCTCCATGTTCACAGCTCTGTGTTAACTGGACAGAGCCTTCACCTCCTGTCATTTGTAGTCTTTCTAGGGTGGGAGCCCACCTGGAAATACTGATTTGCATCACAGAATCCTAAAGGTTGGAAAAGACCTCCAGGATCATCAGGTTCAGCTTTCAGCCAAATACTACCACACACATCAACCACATCATCCAGAGACATGTCATGCCCAACCTTTCAGAGCTGCCAAGAACCCAGAATTCAAACCAGTTCCTACAGCAAGAATTCCCTGACCTTGGTGGCTCAGCAAGGCCTCTGCTGCAGAGAAAGGGAGATGAAGAGGAGGAGAACGCCCCGCACCAGCCCTGTCAGATGGACGCTTGTGCTCGGCAGGGCTGGCTGGAGCAGAGGGTCCCTCCAGGCTCTCACACTGCTGCTCCAAAGCACCATGATGTGAGCGAGAACCTGCAGCAGGCATGGAGAATCCCCTGGCAGCAGGACGGGGACAAGGCACAGATCACCATGGCTGGTGTGACCTTCTGCCCCTCGAGTTGAGACCGAATCTATTCCCAATGGCTCCCCGAGCCCGGAGCAGCCCCGGCACTCCCGTCCCATCCCCTCCCAGCACTCACGTAGTGCCCGGCCGCGGGCGCGCTCTCCAGGGCCCCGTTGGGCGACTCGGGGGCTCTGCCGGGCTCGACGCTCTTGTCCTGGGCCTTCTCCTCCTCCTTCCCGCCGCCGCCCTGGCCCGGCAGCGCCACCTCCCCGACTCCCAGTGCCTCGGCCTTGTACTTCTTCACGAACTCCTCCATCAGCTTCTGCTCGCCCTCGGCGAGGCCGCGGCACTGGGCCGGGTCCTGGTCGTAGAGCGGGAGCTGCCGCGTCAGCCGCCGCCGGCGGTGGAAGGCCCCGTCCGTGCCCGCCACCGGCTGCAGCTCCTTGGGCATCAGCTCCATGTACTGCATGGCCTGCGGCAGGAGACACGAGTCACCCGAGCTGCGGTGCCAGGGAAGCGGGGCTTGGCAGGGAGACGCTGCACTTGTGCCATGGAGCAGCAGCAGAAAAGGGGCCCTTCCCCAAAATGGGCCACCTTCCCCTCCCTTCCCCCTCTGAGGTGTTTGGACCCACAGTTCAAAAATAAAAGGCTGAACTGGCTTGGATGCCATTGGTAGCCAGGCTGTTATAAATAGTTTCATCCTCAGAAAACAGACTGGGTGTTTTTATGGTATTTTAGATTATTTTTTCTTTGTTTTTTTAAAAACAAAACCCAGTCTACCCAGGAAAGCAGAGCAGCACAGACAGACCTGCTTTGCACAAAATCCCAGCACACCCTCCCTCGCTGGCACTACCATGACACTTTTTCATGAAATTTGATAACACAGCTGCTGAAAAGACTAAAAACCCATAATATCAAAACCTATGAGCAGCTCTCTATTGCCTTGTGCTGGGACAGGGAGAGCTGCGGGGAGCGAGTCAAAGGCCACACCGAGCACCCCAGAGCCCCGCGGGGCTGAGTGCAGAGCAGTGAAAGATCATCCTTTATCAATTAACGAAATTATCAAAATACAGGGAAAATTCAGATAGCAGTTGGGTCTGTGACGCAGACAGCCACCAATTCCACCTGACTGCTGATTTCACAGCAGAGGGAAGGTGTTTGGTCACTGATGCCCTGTGACACAGAAAGGAAATGCCCAGAAACTGCCCAAAATAAAGTCTCTGACTTAACTGGCCACTACCTCAACAGCAGAGTAAACCCATCTCAGTCTCAGGCTGGGTTAGTGCTTGTGGGCCGTGGGGGCTGCACAGTTAACTTCTCCTGGCCGGGAATAAGGGAAGGGAGTTTCCCACTCCGGCATTTTTCCTATTGTAGTGTGAAGAGTGACAGGGCAGCCAGTTGGCTCCCTGCCATTCCCTGTTAGACCAGCATCCAGCTGCATTAGATTTGCTTCTTACTGGGTCAGCGCTTGAAAACTCAATCTAAAAAAAATCTTAGCAAAGAGATTTAACTGTTTGTGGCACATCAGCTGGTTCAGGCTGGGCTTTTCAATGCAGACATGCTTGCACAGCACTGAACAACTCAGCACGTCAGGAAAAACTTCCAAGTCACTTCCACCTTGGCTACTCTGAGCCAGAGAGCAGCGCTGCCGGGCGGAATTCCTGACAGGAAATTTGGAATGGCAACAGAATATGATTTAATGGAAGCAGGGCTTCTTCCCCACATCTGGGGGTGCAAGCTAAAATCACTGCACACTGGGATATTAGACATCAACATGCAGTACGCTGTGCCCCTGTGCAAAGGCGGGGTTGATGTCCAGTTCCCTGGGAAGGTTGTTGCCCTGTGGGAGAAGGTGGTGCTTGGGAACAGCTGGTTGGAGAGCTGTGGGATGCTGGGGCAGTGATCTGGTGCACAAATGGATTTCACAGATGTGAGGAATCCTAAGAGGAATGACAGGAGAAAGAGACAAGAATTCCCTGACAGCTCCTCCCAGGCTCGCACAGGTACTGCCCCACAAATGGAAAGGAAACGACTGAGCTCGATGCTGTGTGAGCAGGAACACCAGGACAGCACGAGCTCCAGCAGAGCAGTAACCTGGTGGGATCTCAGTGGGAGAAATCCTTAATCCACCGATGTGCCAAGACTAATGAACACTTACACCAGAGCAAGGAGCCAGCACGGGCACCTGGAGCCTCCTGCTCCTTTCCACCTCCAGGATCCCCATTCCCAATGCAAAGTGTCTGTGCTGAGAGTGAGAAAAGCAAAGCCTCAAGGCTTTTTTAAAGGCTATTTTAAAGCCTGCTCAGGGGCAGGTTTCAGTATCTGCCCAGACATGCAGTGGGATTTCACTCCCTGATCAAGGGAATGCTTACAGGTATAATTGCAGATGTCATAAAATGTGTCCAAAGAAAAGATTGGGGGGGGGGGAATCCAACCTGACACCAAAAACTTCCATGAAGAAAAAGTTGCTACATCTGCTGCTATCACTTATTGTTATGGTCAGTGCTTCACTATGCTGCCTGAGTTTTCAGTATGCTGCAGTGTATCTTGAGGAAGAGCATTTTAGGTTTTCACTGTTCACTGCTGGATCTTGGAGCTAATTTATGATCTGTTCTTTTCACTCTCCCCAAGGACCTGAGTATCTACTTCATGACTTCTGCAGGCACAGCTTAAAGAGAACATGCTCGGAACTTCCTCCTATTATTGACCATCCACTTCAGCAAAACAAGGTTAAAAGCCATCCCAAGTTTCCAGGCTGCCTTCAGGAGGAAACCACTGGAGCGAGGCAGTTGTGCACTAACAGCTTTTTGGCCCAAATCCCTTCGAAACTATCCCGAGAGTGGCTGACATCCAGCACTTCTCAAAGTTTGTCACGTTGATCTGCAAGCCAGAATTTATCAAGGTTGTCTCCAAAGCTCCTGCTTGTTTTTCACTTGAACCAAGATATATTCCAGCCTGTCCAGGCACTATAAAGAGATCAAAAGCTTTCATAAAGTTTTTGAACCTGCCCCATCAGGAGGGTGGGGCTGGGCTGAGGGCTTAGTTTTGCGTCTAGCTCTTGGTACAGGACCACGCTCCCCATCTTCCATTTTTACCCTGAGTTCTCTTTATAAAACATAAACAGAGATATTTTGTACCCTTGGAGCTGCCCCTTGCCAGCAGCACAAGGATGGAGCTGGATGCTGCAGGAGAGGGAGAACTGGGCTCCCCAGGGCTGCATTCAGGATCACTCCAAACACACACCCCCAAGAGGGAGGGTTCAGGGCCATGGAAGACAAAATCAGCCCGGAGCCACAGAGTTTGGGCATCATTTAGGGCAAGGGGCTGAGCCTGCCTGAGGCACCACCAGCACCACGCTGCAGCCCATGGAACCTGGGTTCCTGATACATCCCAGGCTGGCAGCGTGCTCAGTGGCCAGGCTGCTGGAACAGTGCCACCATTGTTCTCCCATCCCTCAGCAGCTCCCCGATTCCCCCCGGACCTGCGGAAGGCAAAGGCTGCTCACAAACATTCCTGCTGGGCCAACTCCGACAGAGGGAAGGAAGTTTCAGGGGAGTTTCAGGGGAGTTTCAGGGGAGTTTCAGGGAAGGGAAGGGAAGGCTGCGAGCACCTCGATGGAGCCCCCTCAGCACACAGCCCACCCCCTACTCAGCCTGTCCGAGGCCCTCAGGGCTACTGGCTTTTAAGCCGAATTAACCTCTCTGGCTCTAGGGGCTGCAGCTGCACTTTCACATCTGTATCCCCAATTCTTCTTTAAAACAGTCTGGTTGCATTTTCAGCAGCTTTCAGCTATTTATATCAACAGCTTGCAGCTATTTGTTTCATTTGAGGAGCAGAAGCTCCTCACTGCCCACTCCTGACCGTGGGATACAGAACGGTTTTATACCACAGCACAATGAAAACCCAGCTAACCCTTTCCCGCAAGAAATGCTCTGCTGGCTCACACTTCCACACGCTGAAAACCACTTCCACCCCTTCCTACACAGCTGGTCCAGATGGAAACCAGGCATGGGAGGGAGGTGGAGTTGGGCTGGGGGCTTGGTTTTGGACCTGGCTCTCGGAATGGGACCACACTCCCCTTCTTGCCTTTTTACCCTGAGTTCTCTTTATAAAATATTTTTTTTTGGACCAGATTATGTGTAAACTGTAAGGAAAAAAATTCCCAGCTCCAGAGCTGGATGTGAGAGTGGTTCTGCCGGCAGCAGCACTGGGCAGAGCTCCTGCCCATGCAGACAGGAGCTGCAGGCAGGAGCTCCCAGCCACAGAGCTCAGCTCGCGGCCAGGCTCACACGCCCTGGCACAAGGAGCCCTCCCACTCCTGTTCCCGGGGGCAGGATCTCCACAAGGCTGCTGGAACAGGGATGGGCTGCTGCTGGTCTTCATCAAAGGGAGTGTGGGGGACCCCGGGAACGGGGCCTCTGAGCCCACTGCTCCAGGGAAGGACTCCCCAGCAGCACAGGGATGCTCTCTGAGAGCAGGAGAGGAGGAGCCCTGAGGCCCAACCACCCAGCTGCCCCCCAGCCCCGTGCTGCTCACCAGAAGCCAAACCCCTTCCTGCTCCTCTGCTTGTCCATCCCAGACACCCCGAGAAGGCCTGGAGGAACCGTTCTCACATCCAGCCTGGGGCTTTGGAGCGGGCAGGGGCTGCACAGGGCTGCAGGACAGCAGGGATGGATGGGATCTCTCCTCAGCCATGCTTTTACTGCAGATGAGCTTTACAAAAGAGTGAGCTTTCTAGTTGTAAAATCCATTAAGACTTCTCCTAGAAATGTAAACAAACCTATAAAACCCAAAGGCATTCCATCCCCTTCTCCTACCTACTCTGCTTATTTACACAGTTTTCCAAAACACAGAGTGCTCCGTACATTTCTGCTCTCTGAGGCAAACCCTGATTTACTATTTTTCCCCGATAACTTTATTCCAGAGCCGAGTTCTATTCCCAAGTAAGCGACCCCAGCCCGCACCCAGCCCGCCGTGGATCCCCTTACCAGCTTCTGGGCGAGCCCCGGGGGAGCCCACTCGTAGGTGATGGTGTCGAAGGTGGGGTCCTTGCCCGAGATGTTGGGGTTGGTGACGATCATGCGGTTCCTCTTGTAGATGCGGACGCCGTCCCCGCCCTTGAGCCGGGCCGTGAGCGTGGAGTACTTGGAGTCCGAGAGCAGGCGCCCGATCTTGCGGTCATCCTCCAGCTCCGAGCTCAGGCTGTGCTCCTCCTGGCTGCACTTGCACGACTTGCAGATCTTCCTGTGCCCGATAAGAGAGCATCCCCTGGGTGTGAGCTGGGCCATGGGGTCACACAAGGGCTCAGTCACAGGGCGTCAGCCTCTCCCAAGGGTTAAACACAGCCCGGGCTTACGGCAAGGACAGAAGGCTCACTATGGAATGGTTTGGGTTGGAAGGGACCTTAAAGCCCATCCAGTGCCACCCCTGCCGTGGGCAGGGACACCTTCCACTGTCCCAGGCTGCTCCAAGCCCCATCCAACCTGGCCTTGGGCACTGCCAGGGATCCAGGGGCAGCCACAGCTTCTCTGGGCACCCTGTGCCAGGGCCTCCCCACCCTCACAGGGAACAATTTCTCCCCAATATCCCAGCTAACTCTGCCCTGTGGCAGTGGGAAGCCATTCCCCCTTGTCCTGTCACTACAAAATCCCACCTGTGGGGAGCTGCTGCTTCCCCTGAACTTTGGGAACCCCTTCAGGCATCACTAACTTGTAGATTAGTCTCCTCACCAGACTCCAAGAGCCCAGCACCAGCCTCGCCTATTATGAAGCTTTACATGCCATTAAAAAAGTGACTGCTAGAAGGAACTGATGCTTAATTGACTGTAATTTGAACTATAATAGGTATAAATCACACAGACAAGCGTCTAAGGACACTCTGGTGGCCAGCACTGCCATCAAACACTAATAGCAAAAGGGACAAAGTAACTCTGACACAACCCCGAGCATTTCAGCAGGATCTTGGAGTGAGAATGAGTCCAACCAGCCTTTAATGGAGTCAATAAAAAAAAAAGGTTGTGCTTCCACCAAAAGAGTGTTTTAAAGCTTGGATTTCACACAGCTGAGGTATCACAAGTGGGAGCCGAAGGCATCCGAGGCATTCCAGCTGCAGCAGCACAGCTGGACCACACCTGCACCACCACCACGGACCCACACAGCCCGGAGAGCTCCCCAGGAGCAGAGAGGAGCCCAGTGTTTGTGAGGCAGCTCAGAGGGCACTGATTCTCTTTTCATTACTGACACCTGGATGTCTGCATTCCATTTTAAAGCCCCTTGTTGTCCTGCTGGGGCAGGGAGCAGCCCCTGCCCTGCCCTGAGCCGGGCACTGTCCTGGTCTGCTCCCACCAGCTGCTGCTATCAGGGGCTATTTACCCAAACTTGTGTTTTTCAGAGGAAAAACTGGAATCAAATACCGAGTATCAAATACCGAGATGTTCTGTCACTAAGCAGGTTTCAGTCAGGATGCAGGACAGGACCAACATTACCTCCAGGAGTGTGGCTCGAAGCCCGTGCACAGCCCTCTGCAGCGCAAACAAGGCACACCTCTTCCCATCTGCGGCTGGCCCCCCGACATCTGGAAAAGAGCAGGACACTGAGTCGGAAAGGCTTTATCCTCAGAGGCTGCCTGAGGCAGCACTGAGAGTGTATACTGTCCTTCAGACAGGGATTTCTTCAGCCACTCCTTGTGTCCCATGAAGCCTCAAATCCCCCAAACACCATTTGACCATATACATGCAACCCTGCTATGAGTTTATTTAAGGATGCTTGGGATGAAGGTTTTCACTTCAAAGTCAGGGAAGATGGAACAGCATGGAGGGGCTGGCACATCAAACCCAGTGAACATGCCCACACACTGGACAGGCACCTTAACCGCATCCTCAGAGACCTCAGGTCTCTTTTAAAGGCAATTTTGATCCAGTTTATAGGGTTCATACATTGCACATGGATCTGTGCAAGTCAGAAGAGCAGGCAGGAGACACGGAGGTGTGCTGCCATAACCTGATGCTAAACCTGCTTTACTGCACCTTGGACCTCCTTGGTCTTTCTCCATGGGGGGCTGTGGTTGTGCTGCCCTTTCCTCTGCTCACTGAAAACAGACCAAAGTCACTCATCCGTGGGTGTTCACTGCTGCAGAGACATCCTAACAACCTCCCAACAGGAGAACGACGAGCAAAAATCCACACCAGGAGCCAATAACACTGGAAAACAAACCTATTTTAGTGTCTGCCCCATGAATTTATTAAACATGGCTTTCTGAACGTGAGGAATGCAGGGGGTATGGCAGGAGACAAAAACAAAGTGCTGCAGGAGGCATTGGGGCAAGGTGACACCACCAGACGCTGAATTTATCTCAGCCTGGATGTTTATACAGGAGATGTCAGGCTCCTGCCTGAAAGACATGCTTGTTCCCTGTAAAAAGGAGCTGAAGGAAAACAAGGACAGTCCCAGGCCCAGCAGGAGCAATGGCAGCACCACGGGAGCGTCACCCCAGCTCAGCAAGAGATCAAAGCGCACGGCTTAACCCGCCCTCCAGCAGACCCCAGCACCTTCAGGCCCCAGGAAGCACTGCCAGGTGTCAGGGTTGGGCAGGTTTCTGACCACTCTGGGCATCACAGTTTGCATTTCCCATTAGGGCTTGTGACACGCACAGGTCTCGCAACTCCCGGCCTCTTTGGGGCCATTTATCAGATTTTGTGGAAGGTCTTTAATCTCTCTCGAGACCCGAGCTTGTTCTAGGAACTGGCTATCCAGCTGTGCACACACCTTGAGAGCCTGTCTGACTCACAGAATATCTGACTTGGGAGGGACCCACAGGGATCATCCTGATCCAGCTCCCTGCTCCAGGACAGGCTCAGGAGCTCAGACCCCGGCAGAGCACGGGTGAGGCTGTGGAGGTCCCAGTGCTGGAGAGGGCTGGTACCTGCCCCTGCAACCTGACCCCAGCCCCTGCACAGTCCTTCATTACAAGCTCATGCACTATTTCAATCGCTCTTCGGCACCTCGGAAGAGGCTGTCCTTGCCAAAACCTATTTTCAAAGGGAGGGATCAACAGCAGTGAAAGAACTGAGGCGAAAGAACAGATGCTGCTCCCCAGCCCCAGGGGGACCTTGGGCTGACCCAAGCTGTGTCCAGCAGCTCCAGGCTCTGAATCGCTGCTCAGAGCAAACCCAGTGATGATGCTGGCAGCCCTCCTTCCTCCTGCTCCTCCCTACATCCACCTGTCCCACTTCCAGCACCAGGCTCCTCAAAGCTCCTGCATGGACCTGGGGCACCCTGAGCTCTCATCCGATGTTCAAACTCGTTCTACAGCTTTCAGGAGGAAAAGGTTATTTGATGGCACTCAGGAAAGATATTTCACTTACTTAGAAAACACGATGTTGCTAACAAGTACAAAGTTTTTATAAACAGATGTTCTAGAAATGACCAGATGTTTGTCTGCCAATTTTAAGGCAGATGACAGGCCTTTACATGCCTTTTTTTCTTGCCCAGAACTATTAAGTCTCTACACAAGGCTGCTCATCCTGGAGAAACCCAGCCCAAGGGTCTGTTTGAAATGGTCTGTTTCAGCTCCCTTTGCCCCAGGACTGCTGATTTTATTTCTGCCTCGCCTTTCATCTGTAATTTTCATCTCAATTTTCACCTGCAGTTTGTCCCAATATTTTGAAGCCAATGAAGAGACCTGTCACCCCCAGAGTCATAAAAATACATCTTTAAAATGGCCTTAACATGCCCAAACACTCCCCTCTGCCTCTAATATCCAAATGGAGGATGTTTTTGGTTCTTCAGCCATGTGCCAGCTCTCCAGGACAGATAAAGACACTGAAGATTCCCACAGGCCACTCACAACCCTGCCAGTTCTGGAGCCATGTGCCAGGTACCCACTGACTGCTGGGGCTTAGCTGGCTCTGACCTTAGTGAGTCAAGCAGGAGCTGAGTATCAGCAAGGGCCTGTGAGTGGTGGTTTATCTAAAACACAAATATCTGGATTAAATAAAATCATCTGAAAAGGCTCATTACACACAAGGGGAAAGGCACAGGGAGAAGTGTGGTCAGTAGCACGCGGCAGCACGGGAACCTCCCCAGACAACCCGACCCTTCGGAGTCATGAAGTGTCAGTGCAGGAACTCGCAGCCCTTTGGGGTGGCACCAGCCAGGGACCTCCACGTGGAGGCACAAACCCCGTGTGCCACTGCATTGCTTCCCTGTGAGCCTGCCCTTTCCTGGTAACTCATTCTGCTTGTCCAAACGCAACTCCTGCTCCCTGTCCAAGGTCCAGCTTTAATCAAGGTTAACTGCTCTGTGCTCCAAACGCTGCCAGCGATGGCGTGGGCCCGGCTGTCCCTTGCCAAGGGCAGGGTGAGTGTCTTGCATCCCCCAGAGGGCAGAGCTGGGGTCACTGGGGGGGAACAGCCAGCTCAGATGGATGGACAGGTCTTTATCTTTGGGCACAAACAGCACCAGACACGTGCAGGAGACCTGGCCACAAGCCCTCCCCCCGGGGACTGCTCTAGCCAGGACCAGACCACACCTGTGAGACCAGAGGCTCCAAATCTGACCTCCCCATCCCTGGAAGTGTTCAAGGCCAGGCTGGACAGGGCTTGGAGCAAGCTGGGACAGTGGCAGGTGTCCCTACCCACGGCAGGGGGTGGAATGAGATGGTCTTTAAGGTCCCTTCCAACTCAAACCATGCTGTGATCACCTGGGGAACTCCTGTTAGCAGTGTCAGCAGCAGGAGGCTCCTCCCCTGAGCTGGAGCTACAGGAAAACACACGGGGGAACACTTGCAAACTGGGCAGCTCCTCAAGGCAACTCGTGGCTCCAAGATGGCTCAGGCCTCCCTGCCCTTGGAGGTGCAGGTGTCCAGCAGCAGGGGAAGGTGCTGAGATGGCAGCTGATCCCCACTGCTGCTCAAGTGACCCCATGGAGCCTCAGGGACATCGCTGTGCCATGGGCAGACCTCTGCAGGGCACCATGAGCAGCCCAGGCAAAGACACCCGAGCCCCCTCCATGTGGGGAGGAGGCACTGCCATGCCCAGCAAGCTCAGACCCCTCCGGGCAGCATCTCCTCGAGGTTCTGAAAGCCCAGGCAGGTTCTGTTTGCAGGAGAGTGTTATTTCTCAGTCCTTCAGAAGCAGAGGGAGATTTGAGCCACTCTCACTCCCATCCCTGTGTGGGGGCCAAACACAACAGGCGCCGGTGCCCGGTCACTGCACGTTCTGCCCAGACACAGAGCTTCTCCTCGTGCTCTGCTACAGCTCCTCACATAGGCATAAAAGGAGATTTCTTTCTAAAAATTATGCAAGACACTGCAAAAACCCCAAACCCGGTAAGATAATGTGAAACAAATGCTCAGACTGTCCCAGGCTCCACCTATGCCCAAGCCCATCCGGGAACTGCAGCTGAACTTTGGCATCACCTTAAGATAAAGAGTTTGGAGACATTTGTAATGCTTTAAAAAAGCGCCAAAACCCCCAAACCAGGCTTGTGTCAACAAACTGGTTGAAGGAAAGCAAATCCTGCTCACCAGGACTAGATAGACACTCCTTGCAAGATTTCTGTTTTGGCTTTCTGTGCCTCACAGCATTCTTGCTGCTAGAAGAGAGAAAGCAAGTCAGGGCAGAGGAAATTCTTGGGTAGTGAAATGATAGGGAATCGAGGCTGTTCTACCCACAAAAACATTGCTGAGCAGTCTCAGGAACACACCAGCAATGCCATGGTTTGCTGCTACACCGGCCAAAGGCAGGGCCATCATTCTCTGAGCAGCTGGAAAATAGAGAGCCCAGAATGACAAGTGACAAGGAAAGAGCCCAAACATGGCTCCACCTTGGTTTAGAGCTTGAGGACTCCTCCGGAAAGGAGCACTGAGCTTCCCAGGCAGGTCTGGTGAGATGGAGTCCTGGCTAGCAGCTGTGAGCAGGGCAGGCTCCAGCTGCACAGCCTGCTCTGTTTGCTGCTCAGCTGAGACTCCAGAACGGTCTTTGTTTTGTCACCTTCTGGCCAGCCCAGCCCACTTTGGCCAAGGACCCTTTGCCAAAGGCTCTACTCAAACCAGTTGGACAATTGTGTTTGGTGCCAGGGACTGTCCTTGGTGGCAGCAGAACCTGTAGAACTCGGGCCTGAAATCATGTTCAGTTTCAGTAAGCTTGGCCAATGTGGTGGTTGATCAAGGACCATCAAGGACCCACCACACATCCCAGCACACCCGTCCCCCCACAGGCAGGATGGGACACGGGGCAGGACTCGGCTCTGTCCGACTGCTGTGCTCGATGCCAGCAGAGCACGAGTGTCACCAGGGCAGGTCCCTGGGCAGGGTGAAGGGTATCCCACGGCAGCTATCCCTCCTGGCACTGCTGCCTGAGCCACCCGTGGCTCTCCAGCCCCCAAAAAGGGCTCTGGGGACACAGTGCCACAGCCACGGGTCCAGAAGGGACTGGCAAAAGGAGCCCTCCTGCTTCCACAGAGGCTTCTGGATCCCAAAAGCATTTATTGCACAACACCCTATTTGGAGACTGAAAACGGTGCTGGAGACACGTAACTACCTCAAGTATGTTTTCCCCTCCTTTTTAGGGAGGGAAGAGGAAAAGCTGGTTTCCAAAAAAGTTACTCCAAGTTCACAACAGCCCTTCAGAGCCGAGGTCCTCGTTTCACCTCTCCTCGCAGCCAGTGCTCCCCAGTGGCCATGACAGGCTCAATCCAAACCCTTCCCTGCAGCCTCGGATCAGATAGCCTACCCCTAAATCACAGCCGTGGCAGGAGAGAGCTCCAGGGAGGCTGAGGGACCTCCAGAACCCTTTGGGGGGGCTCCTCCAGCTGCAACGAGTTTGGAAGATTAACAACCAACTCTGAAATAGACCCTTGAACAAAGGAACAGGGAAAAGCCACACAATATTCACACGGGCAGGACCAGCCTGCTCAGCACAATTGCTGAGGACTTTCGGGACAAGGATGGATAGCAGATCATTTGTTGTCATTGTCTGACTGTAACAGAGCTAAGCTTGCATAATAACAGTGGGCTAGCTCAAACTTCCTTAAGGATTTGGGGCTAGCTCAAAGTTCCTCATGGATTTCCAGTAACTGGAGGATGCAAAGGTTTACATCCAGCAAAAGAAGTGTCTGTGCCAGCAAGGGGAATGCTGCATGCTCCAGTTCACATATCAGGTGTTTGGCTCCATTTCTCCTCTCCTGCTGATCACCAACGAACAGAATGGTTTGGGTTGAAAGGGACCTTAAAGTTCAACATCCTCCCTGACTGCACCTGACATCTGGTGAGCTCCAGCCTCACGTGTGCTCAGGAACCAACTCCCAGTCCTGGCACAGAACAGCCCAAAACACCCCCTGAAGCTCCTGCAGGAGGGCTCAGCTCAGGTGGGACACTCAGGACTGTTCTGGATTTCAGGAGAGGCTCCTTGACAGCAACTGCAAGGGGAATAAATCTGTGCAAGGCAAGCAACTGCCCTTAGAAGTGCATTAGCCAATACACACATTTCACTACTGCAGTTCTGAGAACAGCAAAGGGATGTTTTATTTTCTTCTCATTTTCATAGAAAACATCCATTGTAATCATGACCTGCAAGCAATTTGTTTCCCTGCCAGATTCCAAGCAAGCGTTATCCCAATTACCACACTCACAGGGAAAAAAATTCCCTTACAAAAGGCTGTCTTTCATCTCAAATTCTTTCTATTGGATTTATTTAAGGCACCAATGAATGAGTTGATATCATCTAGAATACTGGAAGCACTTATTGTATTAAACTTTGCAGAGTAAGAAGTTTGCTGCCTTTTCTTTTAGCAACTTAAAGACCAGGAAAAGGCACTGATACTGGAGGAAACTATTTCAATGGAGCTGCCAGATCCCAACCTACAGGATGACAGAGCTCCAACAACCAGGGCCTCTGCAAATATCTCCCTCTTCCAAGAGCACATAGCTGGCAGCATTCCTTTCTTCACTAACAATGTGTGAATTAATGATAAGAGAAGGGCAAATGCTGAAAAATCAGATTTTTTCACAAGCCAGACAGTGCTTCAGATACGTAGACTTAATTATAAACCCAAACCAAGCTGTGAGGGAATGTCTGGAATGGGAAGAACCCCCCAAACTTAATTAAACAGCAGATGTGCAGAGTTCCAGAGCACTCAGGTAAGGGTCTCAGGGTGATCTCCAGTCACCTGCCCAGAACCAGCTGTGTCCTTCCCATCTCCCACATGAGGAGAAGGTTCTGGATGCCACTGGGAATGGGGGGCCCTCAGAACACTGACAGGATGCACCGATGGAGCTGCTTCCATCAGATTTCCATATAACAACTGATTTAGGACTGAATATCTTCTCAGCAGTAGGAGAAGGATCTTTACAGTCGAGGAAACAGGAGAAAGCTGAAGGTGGGAACCAGGGCACGGTCACGCCTGGGCCCCCCATCCCTCTCCTTCACCCTGTCCTGCACTGCAGCCTCTGCATCAGCCCCGAGCTTCACCATCTCAACACAAGTTTCCTTCTTGGAGGGAAAATAGAGTGAGGCGGTTTTGAGCAACACATTTGCAGGTGTTCAGAAAGAGCACATGAACAAGTCCAAGTGAATCTTGTGGCTGGTGATGCCCTGAACCCAAGCCAGAAGCTGAGGGACGGTGCCACCCCAAATACTGGCAAGACACAGGCAACCAGTCACGATCCTTTGGAGAGAATTTACTTTCCTGTGTTCATCTGATGGAACCAAGTGATGGAGGCAAAGTGTTTGGAGCAGATGAGATGGTAAAAGTGTGAGGAATCAGGCTGGTACCAGCATTAGGAAACTCCTGCTCTTCAAAAATTGCAAACAGCTGCCTGGAAATCTTCCCCTTTCTCTGAGCCCCATCTCTAAATGGAACAGTAGCTCCAAGATGGGACATCTGAGTACTGCTTTTCCTGGATGGCTGAAATACAGTATTTCCTTCTTTTAAAAAAAGGAGAAAAACTCCAGCCTAAACAAATACGCCAGACACTGCCTCCCTGCAGGACCAGAGGGATTTTGTAATTTGTAAATTGCATTTTATTGGACTCAGTTTAGCTCTGAGTCCAAGTCCCAAAATAAGGTCTTTAACCCCTGCGCTGCTTTATGATTTCATGTCTATAAACACTCGCCCAGAGCAGGTTTCTCTATTAAGATCCACATCTGCTTCCCAATGACAGCTGCTTCCTCCCTGGGCTGCAGCTCAAGGACACTGCTCTGGGAGCAGGGACAGTCCCACGAGGACAGCCAGCTTTCAGGGCCAGTCACAGCCACCTCCCCAGGCCACCAGCCATGTGCGACCTGCCCCCAGCACTGGGACCAAGCTCCTCATCCTCAGGGAGTGGCTCTGCAGAGAGTACCAGCTCCGTAATGAAACTGAGCTTCTGCTAGAGGGGACTACAACCAGAAATGACGAGCATGAAAACTCTGCAAGGGCCAAACAACTGCCAGGGGTGTAACTGTTCAAAGTTCCGTGGTCCAAGCCCACAGAGCCAGGATGAAGCTGTTTTACAGCCCTGACAGCGTTTACACAACGGAGCAGCAGCACCCTCGAGGGACTCGGGCGCTGCCTCCACGGCCCCTCGCTCAGCATCCTCATCACCACCCACCAAACTGCTCACGGAGCTCTGGGACACCACAGAGACTTCACAGATGTGTCCCACGGAAAACCCCTGAGCAGAACCCCCTGTTATTTGGGAGCTGAGCATCCTTCCCATAGAGCCAGGCACCTGCCAGGCTGCAGGAACAGCTCGGGGCTCAGCCCAGGCACCCTGCACACCCTGACCAAGGCACCCAGTTCGTGACAACACGAACGACAAAGCTGAGCTTCCAACTGTGATGGCAAGTTTTGAAAATCTCCCAGTTTTTGGACTTTACCGATGCAAGCTCCCAGTCCCTACCAGCATTCCTGTCCACATCTGCAGATACATGCAGAGGGCTCTTCAAGAATCCAGGTACTTTGCTGATGAAGGGGGAGCTCCTGCCTCTCCCTGAGGCACCAAGACCCCCAGACCATACCCTGGAGCCCATTTATCCCTGCAACAGCAGCACTTCTCTCCCGTCCTACAGGATGCTTTGGATGTTTGCAAGTCCCATGCTGAAGAACCGAAGAAATAAAAAGTTAAAGAATCAAAATTTGTATTAACTGAGTAAACTTTACCTTGGCTTTGATGGGTGCTTTTAGCTTGGTGGGTTATTTTGTTCCGACAAGAAGGGACAGAGCTAAGTGAGAACAGTACACAAGCCCCAGAGCCTGCTCGGCCAGCTGGGCCCGCTCCAGCACTCGCGCCGTGCCAGCCATCGTCTTCTCCCTGCTTTGAGCTTTAACTCTCCACTCAGAATTTAATCTAAACAAGCCCTGTGCCAAACAGAATGCTGTCCCACTCATGCTGCTTTAATTTCCTCAGAAACAATCCCAGAATATGCTAGGCAAGACATCAACAATAATTAAACCCAACAGTGATTGAAAATCAAATTTTCGGGGCCTCGCAACAAGCTCTAATGAGTTCCAGACTTGCCTTCCCCGACTTGCTCAGACTGGCTGTGTGACACTGCCAAGCTAAATTAAAATTTGACAGTATTCCACACCGTGCCCAGAAAAAGTGCCCATCTTAGGATTCAGGAAATTAAACAGCCGTCTACTGCAGAGACACCCATTTATGTTTGGACGTAGATTATTCAGACACTGATCCAGGGTCTGTATTATTCTTTTCCCTTGTTTTCATTATGTCATTTCATATTCCTTTTGGAGTATAAACTAGCTGGGATGTCTTTTTTTCATACTGCAGTGTTCAGGTGAGAGGAGACAGGCAGCTGGGCAGCAGAACTGTGCAGAGCCCGGGCATCCCCCCTGCCCAGGGCAGCCCTGAGAGGGTGCCCCACAGAACTGCCCCTTCCACTGCAGGGTCTGCTACTGTCTCTGAGCTAAGCGACATTAAAGGTGACATCTTGTCCTTTGCCCTTCCACCAATGCGATCTGAGGGTCCAGCCACACATTTTGGGAAGCCTCCGATGGTTTCTGCATTCACAAGCCTTTTGGGGTGCACTGTGAGCCCTCCCTGCTCCATGCCCTGCAGATGGTGCTTGAAAAGCTCCTGGGAGATGGCTCCAGTGCAGAAACAGCTTCACCAAGGCACATCACACAGCAGGACTTGCTCAGCCCTCCTTGCTGTCCAAATCCAGCCCTGCTCCTGCACTCCCCCCCTGAGGGACGCCCAGCCTGGGGCTGCTGGCAGCAGCTCGGCCCCACTCAGACCCCCCTGCTCCAGACAAGGCAGGAATTGAGCTGCTGCAGCAGACACAGCCCGACCACAGCCCAGCAGCCAGCACACAGCCCCATGAAAAAGGCTCAGTTTTCACTCCCGTGGGATCCATCTCCACTCAGTGCCTGGCAAGAGCTTCCTGAGGGCTCCAGCTGGCACCCGAAGGTGCCCTCCCCCCAGGAGCTGTGGCAGGCAGGACCCTGCGGACATGCCTGAGGTATCAGCAGCACGGGCCTGCTGGGAGAGGACACACTGCTCTGAGTCCCTGGGAATGACACACCAGCACGTCCCTCCAGCAGGTCCCACCAAACCCTGACCACCTCCTGCAGGGACAGGGCCACCCCACGGTGCCACACCGGGGGTGCCTGTCCTTGTCAGCAAGCACCCACAGTGTCCCCATGGTGGGCAGCCAACAGGGCCAGCAGACAGGGAAGGAGGAGGGAGGGAAGGAAGAATCCTGAATCCCTCAGTCCCACCTCAAAGCATCGTGTATTTGAGGGAGAGCAGGATAGGAGGATGCTGAGCACAGCACAGCCCAGTCACCCAGACCGTGTCAGACAGCAACTCCTGCTGCCAAACAGCAACCTTTGCCCAGCTATCCTGCAAGGAACGGCCAGTTTGCAGTAAAACCTGGTACACCGTTTTCCTTGGGATCCAGCAGTGGCTCAGTTCAAACCTAATGGGACAGAAGGTGCTACACTCGACAACAGCCAGGCTGCCCTTCCCATCCCGACAGGCAGGACGGACCCCCAAGGCCAGCACTGGCAAGAAACTTCATGGCAGAGGAAATCATCCCCCACGGGGCAGGGTCTGAGGTGCCCCTGTGCCCTGGGAGACCCCTGGCCACTGGTGCCAGGGCACAGCACTGGGCACTGCCCAGCGAGACGGGATCACACCAGGCTGACACGGGGTGTTGAACTCATCCCCGAACCACGCGGTGACAAAGGTGCAGAGAGCAAGGTCATGAGAGCAGCTGCTCCCATTCCACACGCTTTTATCCGGCAATTAGAATCCCTTCCATCCAGCTTAGTGCCATGCCAGGAGGGCCTGTCGCCTCACAGGACTCTGCGGTAAGAGCCGGGATTTCTTGGAGTAAACACTTTCCAGAGGGTCTAGAAGGGGACAAGGAGCTCCCTCACTCCCTCAGAGTGCAGCTCAGCACAGCTGTGCCGTACACGAGTTAATTCAGACAACAAACAGTTGCTTTCCCAGCAAAAGCTTTGGTGGGGTGGTTTTTGCACTGAAATAAGCAGAAAGGCAGGCACAGCGCTGGGCACGGCGGGTGGGCAGTCCCAGAGCCGGTCTGGGGACTGCAGCGCACGGCTCAGGTGCCTGTGGAAGGGCAGGATGGAGGGAAGAACTCGAGGAATGGGGTCCGTCCCGTCCCAGCCCCGGGCGGGAGGGTTTGCCCGCTCGCAGCCCTGCCCAGCCGCCGGTACCGGGCGGGTACGAGGGCAGGAAAACCGGGAGATGAGGGATACTGGGGAAAAAAGCAAATCCCCGGCGTTCCTCGGCCGTGCGGTGCCCGGTGCGCACCCGCCCCTCCCGGGCACCTCCGGACGCGGCTCCCGCACGGCGCAGCCCCCGGGAAGGGCAGGGAGCGCTCGGCCGGTCCCGACCGGACCCCGTCCTGTCCCACCTCGGGCTGTCCCGGCACCGGGATCGCTCCCGGTGTTCCCCCGGGCTGTCCCGGCACCGGCATCGCTCCCGGTGTTCCCCCGGGCTGTCCCTGGCTCAGGATCGCTCCCGCTGTCCCTGTCCCTGGCTCGGGATCGGGATCGCTCCCGCTGTCCCTGTCCCTGGATCGGGATCGGGGTCGGGATCACTCCCGCTGTCCCTGTCCCTGTCTCGGGGTCGCTCTCGCTGTCCCTGGCTCGGGATTGTTCCCAATGTCCCTGGCTCGGGATCGCTCCCGCTGTCCCTGTCCCTGGCTCGGGGTCGGGATCGCTGTCCCTGGCTCGGGGTCGGGCTCGCTCCCGCTGTCCCTGTCCCTGGCTCGGGGTCGCTCTCGCTGTCCCTGGCTCGGGATTGCTCCCGCTGTCCCTGTCCCTGGCTCGGGATTGTTCCCAATGTCCCTGTCCCGGGATCACTCCCGCTGTCCCTGTCCCGGGCTCGCTCCCGCCGTCTCTCCGCTGTCTCTCCGCGCTCACCTCCGCCCGCTCCGCTGCTCCCGCGCCGCCGCCGCTCGCGCTCCCCGAGCGCCGCATTTCATTGGCGCGCGCGGTGGCCGCGCGCCGCTCTCAGCCAATCCGGCGCCGCCCCGGAACTCTTCTGGCCAATGGCGCGCGGGGGCGGGGCGCGCGCGGAAGGCGCGCACGTGGGCGCGTGCCCGCGGCGGGAGCGGGGGTCCGGGAAAACGGGGCCGGGGGAGCGGCTTGGGAGGGGGCAGCGTGAGATGGGGTCCTGGGGAGGAGCCCTTCACTGGGAGGCGCTGAGGCCCTGGCACGGGCTGCCCAGAGCAGCTGTGGCTGCCCCTGCATCGCTGGCAGTGTCCAAGGCCAGGCTGGCCGGGGCTTGAAAGAACTTGGGATGGATGGAAGTGGATAAAGGTCATCCTTTTCAATAACCAAACCATTCTGGGATTCTGTGCTAGGACAGCACAGCCCCTGGGGCTTAAAAAAAGAGGGCAAAGGAAGAAAAGAATGGTATTTGTAAGCGTTCCTGCCCCAAAGCGGCGGTGCCAGAGAGGGGTGTGGAGGGGAGGGATGGCGCTGGTGATTTGGGGGTACCCAAGCACTGTGCAGCCCCTGGCTGGGGTGGAGCGAGCTGGCAGCTCTCCAGCCAAGCTGCTTGTGGCTGGGCTGGGACTGTCCCTCAGGCCTTCTGTCCCTTTGTCCCTCAGGCCTTCTGTCCCTCTGTCCCACAGCCCCTCTGTCCCTCTGTCCCACAGCCCATCTGCCCCTCTGTCCCTCTGTCCCTCTTTCCCTCAGCCCTTCTGTCCCACAGCCCCTCTGCCCCTCTGTCCCTCTGTCCCTCTGTCCCTCTGTCCCTCTGTCCCTCTTTCCCTCAGCCCCTCAGCCCCTCTGTCCCTCTGTCCCTCTGTCCCTCTGTCCCACTGTTCCACCATCCTCCCATCCCAGGCTCTGACACCAAGCACAGGGAAATGGATTTCCGAATCAGACAGGAATGTGCTGGGGCAGTTTATCACAGCAGACAGACACGGAATGTTTTTAGCAGGAAAAACTGTCCGAAACCGTGTTTCTCTTGTTATTTCAATGGATGTTGAGCACTGAATGACAATCTATTGCCTTTTGTATTTTGGGGTTTTTTTACATGGATTGGTGAGGTCTTTACTGCTTTAGCAAACATTCCTGCCTGCTCCAACAAACATTCCTGCCTGCTCCTGCTGTGGCCAGGACGTCCAGCACAAAGCCCCTTTGTGCAGGTAAGGGAGGGAGGGCTCCACATGCTCCCTTCCCTGCTTCCCCATTTCCCACTGATCCCAGCCATTCTCCCTTCTTCATTGTGCCTGAGTCTAGGAAAAACCCTGAAATAACAGAAACCAGGATCCAGCTGCCTATTATGATCTGTGATCTGGGAGCACAACCCCTTCTGAGAGCTGAACTGGCTCTTTAGAACTGTAGTCTGAGAAAAAAAAAATCCTAAACTCTTGTAGATTTAATTTCTCCCATGTTGGTACTTTTTTTCCTGAGATTTCTCACAGCATTCCTGCAGAGAAGGAGAAGAGGGAGACAGATATCCCAGGGTCATTTGGACCTGGATATGCTTTTCCAAATGAAGGAATAGAATTTACAGCAGCCCTGTGGAAGGGGAAATGAGTGAATGGCAGCAAAAGCCGGTACCTCAGTGGGAGGAGATGGGAACGCAGCACAGAGGACTGTGTTTGCCGTCCCCAGCCACGCTCTGCTTTGCTTCCAGAACAAGAAGAGGACTTCCTGCTGCTCCCGGCTGTGGGATGTGTTGCCTGGGTCCATGCAGGGGCAGCTGGGTCACTGAATTCTCCACTCGAGCCTCAGAATCCCCTGCGGACAGCAAAGCCATCGCCCTGGGCGGTGAGCGCTGGGCTCCTGCGGCCCCAGGCACTGCTGGGGCTCTCCTCCGGGCACAGGATGGAGCGGGCAGTGCTCCCGGGATCCGGCCCTGGGAGAAGGGATTCGTCTCTTCAGGAGAGAGAATGGGCAAGGAGCAGAGGAGGTGACACTGGCTGAGTACAGCAAAGAGGCCAAAGGCACTGGGGGCCCCTCCGCAGAGCAGGAATGTGCCCCTGAGTGACTGTCTGGACGTTTTTAGAAGAGGTATTTGAACATCCTCAAAAAATCTGGGTTAAAAAGCAAGGGCAGAAGAGAAATTCTGGAGAGATGAAGTCCCTCCAGGGAGGGCGTTTGAACCTGACCTTCCAGAGGCATTTTGGGAGTGAGCAGAGAGAACAAACAGCACAGGGATATTGTTTTTCAAACCCATGAAGGGCTTGGCAGCCCCGGGAAACGTTTGACATGGCAATGGGGTGACATTATCTCCCTTTCCCAAGGCACACACGCACGTGGCAACCTGGGACATAGGAAAGAACTTACCAAGGGATTTCAGGGCGCCACAAGGCACGGGGTGACAGCCAGCACCCAGCAGGAGCAGTGGCACTGCCGTGCTGCCTCCCACTGCAGGGACACTGTGGCAGGTCCCTGTCATCTCCCGCACTCGCCGGGAACTGAGATCATGCGTGGGACAAGCGTGGAGGGGCAAATCCATGTAGCAGGGAGATGTTACATGTAAAAGTGACAGATTTGGGTGGGGTTTTGTTTGTTGGTTTTAGTTTTAAGCAGCAGTTGCAAAGCTGTGCCCCTGCAGGCTGCAGGTGCTGGGCAGCCAAGGCTTTCAGCAGCATGGAAACAGCTCGACACAGGGTGTAATGAGGCTCTGCAGTTACTTAATGTTGGAAGACAATGAAACCAACATTAGAATAAGAGTTAGAACCCTTCTAGATGCTTTCATTTACAATAAAATACATCTGGAACAGTTGTAATTAATGATAACACAAATAAAGAATGACCAGTGATAGTGAAACAGAGTGAGAAGGCACACCAAGGGCAGGTTATTCCCGACGTTCAGAACCTCCTTGGGAAGCCCCTGATGGTGGGAGCTCTCTGGGATGGGAAACGCAGCCAAGCTGGACGGGGACTATTTTAGTTTCCAGTTTTCTGAACGATTCAGCCTGTCAATAAACAGGAATAAACAACCGTAAGTGCTGTCCCTGAGGCTGAAATGTGCTGCAGTGTCCCAGCAGGCTGTGGAGCAGAGCGGGGCAGCCAGGGAGAGGTGGAGGTGAGTTCCAGTCCCCGGGAGGGATGCCAGCAGCGGGGATCACTGCCGAGTGATGAGGCTGGGCTATACTTAGCTCTCTGCTAGGAAGAGACAGAATCATCCTATGACTAAACACAGCTGATCCCTGCAGGAGTCATTCCCCGTCACTTGCCAACAAACAGGCAAAGATGCTCGGTTATGAGAATCAGGGATTTCAGCTTCCTGTTGATTCACTGGCAGCACAAAACTATCCCCACAGAGGTGTCACCAGACGAGGCCTCCTCAAGTGCCCTTGAGGTCTTGCTGAGCTCTGGAGGCAGCAGCCTGTCCCTGGGCAGTCCCGTTTCTGCTGGCAGGATGGCATCAGCAGTGGTGTGTGATCCCAGCTCTGCTCCTGGCTGCTTCTGACGAGCTGCTGGAGGTGCAGCCAGACTCCCCTGCTCCTCTGAGCTCGTCTTCCTCAGTCCACGAGGTCAGGAGTTTATTGGAGTCAACGAGGACAGGGGAGGAAAGGATGTATGAGGTCATCTGTGGCAGCACCACTGTCCGTGATTTAAGGCTCCTTAAGCCATAGGTGTCTCTTGCTCAGAATGACATCTGGGTGTGCCTGGCTGGGGACTGAGGGGGGCTCTGGGGGACCAGGCGTGCGCGGAGCAGGCCGATGAGGCTGGAGCCCGGCCACAGGGGACAGGCAGAGTGGGGGCTTAGAAAGAGATTCTTGAGGATTTTGTGATAGCCTCAGGAATCCCACGTGCAGGAAAGGGGCAAACTTCTGCCTGGGGTTGATGTTGACCTGCTTTTTTAGGGAAATAAAAGGCATCTGTGGAGAAAGGGGATGAAAGCTGGCAGCTGGAAGTGAGGGTTGCTGTTCCCCAGGAGACTGAAGCAGCAGGGCTCTGGAGCTGATGAGCCCGCGGTGCCCTGATGCTTCCCGGGCACATCCATACCGAGAGTGTCCATTTAAAAGAGCTGCTCGAATGGCTCCTTGATTAACTCAAGTGCAAGTCTGACCCACAGACAACAGAAATGGCCCAAACTGATGGATGTTTCTGATGCTGTGGGTTGGTGAGGTGGCAGCCAGCAGGGACCACCCCAGCAGCACCTTGTGGGACGGGGCCTTCGCCCCTCTGAGAGCAGCGTTTGTGTGCTGAAGAAAGAGAGGCTGGTGCTGTGGTTAAAGGGATTACTGCAAACTCTGCCATGTTTTCTAGGGAGAGAATCTGTGGTATTACATTCTTGGCTAATTTTCAATTTTTCTCTTTTGCACAAACATAAAGGGATAAATGAAGTAGAAAATACGGCTCTGCAGCTGCTTTCAGTTAAGTGTTTTCCCCCCTTCTGTGAACGTAGTAGTAAAGCTACAGATTTGGTTGAAATATTTTTGAAGAAATTTTCATCTCCTGGATCCCCAGCCGGAGCAGAGCAATCAAAGGGAAATGACAGGAAAATAAATGGAAGAAACTGTTCAAAAAGGCAGACAAAGGCCAGTTAAATCCAGGCAGCTCCTTTTCTATTAAATATTGACTAAGATAACCTAAATTTTTGTATGTGCTCATTTTGCCTGTGGTTGATTTAAAGAGATACAGTATTGAAGTAGGAAGGAAAGAAAATACTACATCAACTCTAAGAAATATTTTGCGGCGACACACACTATGTTTTTTCACTGGTCGTGATCAAATGAGTCATCCCGTTTGTAGTCAAAAATAGCTTCAGTAATGTAGATTAAAAAATAAACCAGCAATACGTGTGGTTTATGAACACAGCTGTTACGGTAGGGCTTTCCTAATTTGGATATATTCATGCAGGGTCTTTCTTCCAAAGTTTAAGCAGTTGGTTTCATCATCAGAAGATTATTTGTAGTGCGTAAAGCCCTTGAAATCATGGATCAGTCGGAGGCTCGGAAGTCTGTGAGCCTGTCTATAAAGTGGGAAATGACATGCAATGTTCCTGAAGAAGATGAATTACCTTTTTGCCCTTTTATTTTGAATCAAGGACTTCCTTTACTTCTGCCTTTGCCGTGCTGCTCAGGGGAAGCTGTTCCAGCACAGCTGGACCTGCCGGGACACGGCTGCCTGGCACAGCCAGCTCCTGTGCTGGGGCACGTGGGTGCCACTGGGGCTGGCCAGCCTGTGCTGCCCAAACCCAGCTGGAGGCTGCTCGGGGACTGTGGGACCCTGGCCAGGCTTCGGTGGGACCATCCAGCTCCGAGATGGGCAGAGCTCTGTGGCTGGCATTGGCCTCGCCGGCTGCTGAGGGCGGGGGCTGTTACAGGGCTGCCGTGCCCCGTCTCCGTCACCGGGCCGGCATCCTCTGCCCTGCTGCCCCCACTGCCCAGGAGGGACTTTGTCCCAGCTGTAGGAAGGCAAATCTGGGAAGGGAGGAGATTGAATCTGGAGGAGGCCAAACCCCTTGAGGAAGCTGTGGGTGTACACAAAGAAAAGATGTCCCAGAAGGGATGTTTCAGGGTGAGGGGCTGCTTTAGCTGACATCTGTGGCTGTTAAAGGTCAGCAGATGCATCTGGAGCACACGGGCCACTCACGTGGCTGGGAAGGTGGTGGAAATGATGAAGTTGGTGAAGAGGATGAGGGTGATGGAGATGCTGAAGTTGGTGTAGGAGGATGAGGGTGGTGGAGATGCCGGAGGCAGAGGGGATGATGAGGGTGGTAGGGCAGACAAAGACGAGCTGTTACAGACACAACCAAGGGACCCAGTTGTGGTGCTGGAGCCACAGTACAGCTCTGCTGGAGCAGGAGGGGTTTGTTCTGGGGCTGCAAATCCTTTAGCCTACAAATGGCAGAGACCTGCTGCCCCCGGTCCCTTATTGGGCATTGAAAGTACACGTAAATAAAGCCAGGTCAAGTGTCTGTGACACCTCTGTGTGTGTCTGTGTCTGGCTCTTGGAGTTATGTTTGAAGACTGAAATGCTATGACTTAAAGAACTTTACTATCCAGGGAGAAATCTTAGAAATGCAAGAATGCAAAAGTAACAAAAGTAATTTTGCAGATCATTATAGTTAAAAAATACAACCATTAGCAAAGCAGAACTAACCTTATCTGATGCTCCTCTTTAGAATCTGGCATGTAGTTTTATGGATTAAACTGTTTTTCAATTTGACACTAAGAGCCCTCTTTTAACTTTCCAAAAGGCACATCTGAAAACAGCTCAGGAATCTCAAAGAGAAGAGTGGAAAACAAAGATTCCTCCTCTGCAAAGTATCTTCTTAATTGAAGCTTGGCCGCAAAGGTCTCTCTCCCAGCTCCAAACCCTCTTTTGGAAGAAATTACGAGTGGCCTTTTACAGATGGAGCAGTCCTGCATGCCCACCCCACAGCCCCGGATGTACAAGGATGGAGGACTTCTCTCCATAGCCTTTATGAGGAGAACACGGATATTCATGTTCAGGTTGTGACTGTTTTCCCACTTTCTGATTATTTTTTTTGCCACTTGCAGTGTGTAACAAAGGTGCCTCACTTGGGGAGTGCCCGTGTGATGCCAGGGGCCGTGGAACAATCTGCTGCTGCTGCATGGGAACGGGTTCAGGAGCTCCTTTTAAGAGACTGCCAGATCACCCCCATTATTCACTGCAGAAGGACCCATTGTGGTTTGATAGGAGGTGTCCTGTTTCCTTAAATTAATGATACACCGCAGGGCTGCACGTATATTTAAATTGCCATTTACTATAGTAATAAATATTAATCATCCTCTAAAAGAAGAAATGGGCCATTGTCAGAAGGAAGTAAAGGAACATTTTATGTTACCCCAGGCTGTCTTGTTTCTACAGGGACACAAGAAAAATTGTGTTTATCATCTGGTATTTCAACAGAAAAACACTATAGGGCCTCTCTAAATCCATCCAGCTTAACTGGTTGCCCGCAAGTTCAAAAAACAACTACGGATTGAAAAGAAAATATTTATTTCCCTATAGTTTAGCTACAGTTTATCAAATGTTCTTGCAAGCTGAAGCAGCACGTGGGAGTGAAAGGCCTTGCTGTGCCACGGGGCTCTGCTCAGCAGCGACCGAGGGGAGACTTCCCAGTGTTTGCTCCAGCGGTGGCAAGGGCACCAAAGGATTTCACCCTGACACGAGCTCACGTGCCCAAAATGTGAGCCCAAACTCTGCCCCTGCCTGCATCCTCCGGCAGCTGGAGGGCCTTTGCAAACCTGGCTCCAGCAAATGGAGCAGCTTAGGTTAGCAACTCTTCTTACCTTGAACTGTGAATTCCCTTTCTTTTCCCGGTCACTGCAGAGCAGATCATTCATGCTCTGGGAGCACAGCATGGGGTTTATGGCTATGATTTAGTGTAGGTGTGAGTTACCAATGCCTGCCCCAAACACGTTGCCCATGTCTGGCATGCAACCCCTCTGACATTACATGGACACGCCCCGCATTTATCTCCATTCCTCCGTTAGTTTTGTGTTAATCTTGTTTATTACCTCGTTGTTACTCTTTAGAAGCTGCCAGCTCGTTCATCTCCCTGAGGCTCCCACTCAGATGCTGTCACTGATTTGATTTAAGGGGCTGTAACTCTGGACCTGTCTCGGGGAAATTCGCCGTCCTTTGGCTCGTGCTGCCTTGAGGAGCTCTGCTCTGGATCCCAGTGGGATGGAGGGGTTATGACCTCTCTCTGTCCAGAGGGTCTGGATGGAGAGAAGCACAACTGAAAATGACACTTCCCAACAAGGGCCCTCATCTTTTTGGTCAGTTCAGTGGCCCTGGGGACGCACAAAGCCCAGGGTCAGGCTCTGCTCTCACCGGGGACGTGGTAAACCCACGATGGCCCATGGACTCTCTTGTTTCCGTCCACCCAGGTTGTCTCAGGGACCGCTGGGTGACTCCCTCCCTGCGCTCACACTGGGCTGTGTGGGAAGGATGCTGCTCACCGGGGCGGCACAGCAGTGCCACGCTCTGGGAAACGGGAACTGCTCCTTGAGATCCCTCTCAATCACCTCTGGGCTCTGCCAGCAGAACGTGTCCCAACAATCCTGCTCCAGACTGGGCAGTCTGCACCCTAATGCCCAAGCGCCTTCTCTCCCGTGTCCCCAAAGCAACAGGAAGGAGTGGAAATCCAACCCACAAAAAGGAGGGGTGGGACTGCTTAGCTGGGAAATGGAAATGGAGCTGGCAAAGATGGCCAGAGGTGCTGGACAGGGGATGTGGAAAGACTGATATGGGCTGAGCACCTTGGTGATTTCTGAGGGAAAGCTGTAACTGGGAATAAGGGAGCAGAAGTTTCATGATTTTAAAAGATAAAGTTATTTCTGTTCCCTGAGTGGGTCTCTGAAACATCTCCTGGGAAATTCATACCAATGAGAGACACACTCCAGTTACTGCCTTAATAACAGCAATATATGAATATTTTAATTCTATTCTGTAGGCTCAGTAAAACAAACAGTGCCAGAACACTGAACTCAGCCATGTGCAAAAAGAAAAGTCTCTTCTCATTTGCTTGAAGCAGAAACAATCCTGTTTCTTCTCAGAGAGATCTCTCACTCTGGGAACGATGGTGCAGAACGCTCCTTCGTGTCTGCATCAGGAGTGGAGCTGAAATACTCTTGGATAACAGCAATTGATCATAGCATAGTGGGAAAAATGAGAGTGCTAGAGCTGGTACTGGATTTGACTCAGACTGTTGTGCTGGATGTGAGGTAACAGCCAACATCCAATCCACAGCTGGCACAGAGGGGAGGAGGCACATCTGGCACAGGGCAGGGAGCGGGGAGCCCTCGCAGCAAATGGGAATCCCCCCAGCACATCTGTCACGGGTGAGAGCATCAGGGGTCTGTGATGTTGGTACTGGGGACAAGGAAGTCTAAAGCTGCTTTTATGGCTCACGTGATGATCTGGGTTATAATCTGGAGAAGGTGCTGTTGGATATTAAACTTACTTATGACATACTGGGAGAAATTGGGGAGGGAGGGAGGGAGGGAAGGAAGGAAGGAAGAGAGGAAGGAAGAAGGAAGGGAAGAAAGAAAGAAAGAAAGAAAGAAAGAAAGAAAGAAAGAAAGAAAGAAAGAAAGAAAGAAAGAAAGAAAGAAAGAAAGAAAGAAAGAAAGAAAGAAAGAAAGAGAAAGAAAGAAAGAAAAGAAAGAAAGAAAGGAAGGAAGGCAGGCTGGCACTAGTTGGCTGTCCCCACGGTGTGTGTCCATCCATCACAGCCTGACACACACACACATTCACAACATGGGTTTGGAATGTGGCTCTTGGCCACAGATGAAGCAGATTTACGGCTCTGAGCTCCATAACACCATGTGGAGGTAAATCTGGGCGAAGGAATTTCCTTGTACCTGTCATTGTAAAGATTTTGCACAGCACTGCTCCAGCAGAATTATTTATCTCCATAATCACATCAACAAGAGAGGAAACAGTGTTACGTAAGGGCCACGGAGGGGTTTGCATCTGAGAATGTGACAATGCAGATCCAGGTCCCTGTCATGGGACATGGGCACAGCACACACAGATTCAATTGCCTCCTTCCCCAGCAGGCAACAAGAGCTCATTAGCCCAGGAGCGAGGGACGAGGGAATGCCCGAAGGAAGGGTGTTCGACAGGACAGGGAAGTGGAGTTTGCCATTTCTAGGCAGGAACATTTATTTTTTAGAGGTGATAAAGTAGTGAAATAAGTGACTTTGCTAACCTTACCACTACAGCTTGACCATTATTCTAATTCCTTTAGAGAGTGAATCTTCTGCCTTTCAATGAATTCTGGTCTTTTTGGTTGAATTAGGGAACCACTAAATGGTGATTAATCAAGGATAGTCCTAAGTTACTAAATAAAATAAAATGGAACCAGGGAACCCACTGAAGGAGCCCACACATGCTCTGTAAGGAGTATTCTTACCTGCCAGGGAAGTAACAATACAGATCTGTAAACAGAGGGGAAGAAAAGTTGGGAATGTCACAGCTGAAGGGATTCCTGGACAGGAATTGGTGCTGTAGTGCACATGAAAGGGGCCACGAGAGAGAAACCCAAGTGTGCATTCCCAATAAAAGGTACAAACTCTGGCTCCCCAGTCAGTCCTGTTCATAACAGGGGTCTCCAGGTACCGAGGGACCTCGGGGCTTTGGGCAATTCAGCTGAAACTGGCAAATCAGCTGAAAAATTCCTGCTGGGAGAAGGGCTGAGGAGCTGCAGAGATGGCACAGTCCCGCACACAGGGGCAGGCCTGGTGTGCCCGCGGGATCACATCCTCAGAGATGTGGAGTGAAGGGGGGATGCCAGTTACCAGTGGAAGCCTGGGGACATCGGGGCTGGGGACGGGGGGCCTTTCCCACAGAGGGAAGGCAGAGCTTTACCCGAGCCCTTGAGGGCTGGGGAACGGGTCACTGACCTCCCTCATATTTGTAATTGCTGCATTATGAGGACTAAAGGGCTGTGCAGCCTGAGGGACAAAAAAAAGGCAAGCAAACAAACTCGAGTGTAAGTTAGAGCTACCCAGGGATTTCTCTAACTCATTTCTGGCCCCAGTTAGGGTTTTATGTGTCTCTTTCCTCCAAGCAGTCAATAAAAACAGCCCTTGCTATGGAAACTGCCTCCTTCATCGTTCAGAGAGACCCAGCACCCCTTCGAAGGACGCTCGTGCCAATTAGCACCGAAACTTGTACACACAAAGCACTTTAGAGGAGCTGCTCAGTCACAGAGCATTTGCCATTAACATCTTTATTTTTAACCATTCAGAATGGGTATGAGCCGATCCCAGCTCTTGCTGGGATAATGGATATTCTGCAGGGATGATGCGTGGTGGGAGGGAAGGTCCCATCTCAGCCTCCATGCACACACAGAGCTCGTCCGTAAGTGCTCCTGTCGGAAATCCCAGCCCAGCCCCATCCTGAATCCACAGACAAAACTGCCTTTTTAATGTTCCCTGCAGCCCGTGCATACCATATTTGCAAAGCAGAGCTTGGAGTGTCTGCATAACTCATTGCTGTGGAAAGAGTCATCAGGATGATGTATTGAAACCCAGCCATCTCCATTATGGTATGCCATGTATGTTTTTAGAAGCTATTTTTAATATTAATAGTACTCTGTAATGCTGATAAAGTAGAAAGCATTTATAATTTGTTGCACTCCCAACCTCCTTCTAAGCCCACATTAGTTCACTTTCCACTCGACTGAAGGACAATTTTTTAAAGATATGATGGTTTGGAATTTGCTAATAGTGTATTAAGGGAAAAAACCTTTGTTATTTAATGAGTACATCGCTCTGAAGTGTTATATAAAGGCTGTTGTGCTTCCTTTCCACCACTGATTTACATCTCAATATTTTATGGCAGCGTTCCCAGTGCTCACTGCCGCAGGAACACTCCCCTTATCTCACAGGCTTCTTGCTCTTGATCAAGGGTCAGATGAGGTTTGGTGACACGGAACAGGGAGCTCTGGCTGCTCCATGTCCCAGGAAGAGTCTACACACATGGATGTGAATGTCAAGGTGAGGAGTTTAATCCTGCTGTGGAGGCCTCAGGAAAGAGCACTTTGCAGGACACTGAACTTTGTCCACATGGCACAGACTTCTTTTCACCATTAGGTTCGAAAGCCCTGCATTTCCAAGAAGCTGAGATTCTGATGGTATCCTCTGGCTTTCTCCTTTAAACAGGCATCTCCCTCTCTCTGAGAATGGGATCTCCTGGCAATTTCCCTCTTTCCTGGTTGTGAAGCCAGGCCCTGCAGGAGCCCAGTGGAGCTGTGTGCCTGCTCCCATCCCCTGTGCTGTTCTTCGGGGCCCTGCTGTGCGCCTCGTGCCTCACCCAGCCCGCTCTCAGCCCCATCCCTGCAGGCTCTTGAGCTCCTGAGCACTGAGAACTCACAGTGACTCTTCTACCAGGTGTGACCAAGGAGATGGAGCAGCAGGGACATTCCATGGAATCACTGAACACCAGAAAGGTGTGTGTTGGACGGGACCTTAAAGCCCATCTCGTTCCATCCTCTGCCATGGGCAGGGACACCTTCCACTGGAGCAGGTTGCTCAGAGCTCCCTCCAGCCTGGCTTGAACACTTCCAGGGATGGAAGCACCTTGGTGTGAGAATGATGCTCCCCGGAGGGAGCGGGTCCAGCTCTGTCCCTGCCTCCGGCCGGCTGCCTGAGCCCTGTGTTGTCCCCTCAGGCCGGTGCAGCAGGGCCTGGGTGCTGAGGCAGCTCAGCTGCTGCCAGGTGAGGGTGAAGCCTGATGGCAAAGCTCGTCCCCAAGGATGTGGCACCTGGCAGTGGCGGCCACCAGGACACGGTCAAACCCGTCCTCTGCCAGAACCACACCGTGCAGGACACTGCATGCACTTGGACAAAGACTGGGGCATAAACAGAGTCTATCAAAATTATTAATGGTGTTTTTCTAACCTTTTTAATGAGGAGATACTCACTTCCAACAGCACTGCCAGTGTTGGCATCCTTGAATTTTTTTCTTTCCAAAGAGGTTTAATTGAGCTAGGTATAAATAGCATATCAGTAAACAAGACCTTTTGGCTCTGTGAATCACGTCTGAAATATTTGAAGCCCTCCACAGCCTCTCTAATGGTGAAGAATGTGCTCATTAGGCTGGTCCAGATGCATTCTGCAACCCAGTGAGAACCTCACTCTGCAGCAGATAAATCACAGCAGTGTTAATGTTCCTGTTTGCAGACACTGAGCGCTCAAAGCTCTGGCACCCGCTCCAAGGACCTTGGCACGTGTGGCTCTCAGGCCTTCCCAGATTTTCAGAGTTTCACCCCGAAATAGTTTTGACACAAGACTTGCAGGACCCGAGTTTATTTCATTCCATTGACTTCACCCCCTGCCTCAGAGAATTCCAGAATGACTCTAAAAATCCCATAAACAATCCTTGTACTGAAAACAAAATGGACACTGGAAAAAAGATCCAGTTTTGTTCTGAGTTTACTTTCTTGGGAATTTCTCAGCTAAGCATTTACATGACAAACATCTCTAGTTAATCTTGCTTTGGTGATGTAAGTGAATGGTCCCATCGTCCCCAGGAATGCATTTTATTTTCCTTCAGTAATCTCCATGGCATTAATTACGTCTGGTTCGGGGTATGTGGAAGTGTTTGCAGCATCGGAAACTTTATTTTTAAAGTCACACTAGACCTAAAAGCATGTATACACGTGGATTCACACCTACCCCCACCCAAATAACTACCACAATTATAGAACAGATTGTAAAGCTGGAGTCCAAAAGCAGAGACCAAATGCCTGTGAGGTGAAGGGTGTAGAGAGCTGTTTTGACCTGAATAATAAAACTGAAATGCCCAGGTCTAAAAATATCCAAGAATATACTTAGGTCCCAGATTCTTCAAATTGCCTTAAAATGCAAATATGAGGATTGGAACTTTTCTTATCTTGCCCGACGCCTCTCGGAAATAGAATTTGTTGCATTTATAGCCTGCTTTTATCTGAGAGTTTCAAAGTCCTCTGCTGATCTTAATTAAAACTTGGATGTGGGGCTGTGTAAGGTTTAGAACTCTCGATTGAGGTAAGGAAAACAATTTCATTAAAAAAAAAAAAAGAGAAAAAAAGAAACCTCCGAGGCTGACAGCAGGCAGGAGAGCAGAGCCAGGTCACCATCCCAACCACCTGTGGGTAATTCCTTCACCCACCATGGCAGCAGGATGCCCAGTCCCTCTTTGAAGGGAACAGGGGCTGTGGGAAGGCAAACCCAAGCACTGTGCTCGGTGTAGGCTCTGATGATGCTCCACAGGCTTCACTGGCTGCTGCTGCTTTTAGGTCCCCTGAGAGTCACCCGCAGAGCAGCAGCAGTAAATGCATTTTATAAAGCTTCCCTCTCTGTTTCAGAGCAATTGCATTATTAAATCTGATATTTTATCACTTCTGCTAGGGATTTAATAGAATAAAACTGAACTCATGCATGTTATGGGCTGTGGCCCAGCTGCCCTTCAGGGTCAGGTGTTTGGGGGGTGATTTTGCCATGGACATTTCCATCCTTGTGCATCTCCCCATCGTGGGCAAGTCAATACAGACAGACTGTGAGGGGTGGGGAAGGTCTGCAGGGTCAGGGCTGGACACCGAAAAACCTCAGCACAGCTTAGTGAGAGAGGAAGTCTCAGGCCATAAATATTTCCATTATTTTCAAGCCATCAGTATCTGTTCTATCCCAAATCCATGAGAAGAGTCCTTGCTGTGTGCAGGAGATGCACCCCAGTTCTCAGGGGTGTGAAATGCTCTGAGCTCACCCCGGTGCTGCTCACCCCCTGGCACATCCTGCTGCTCCCAGCCATCCCCCTTTCCTCCTGTCAGCAATTAGAGCCCATAAACTCTCAAGCATAATGAATGGATTTATTATGCTTATCTTAGTGCTAAGTAAACTCAGAGATAAGGAACATGAAGATGGTCCATAATCTTAAACTGCTTATTAAATTATTATCTTTCAAGTATTTTATAGGCTGAGCAGAACAGCAGCAGCTCCCAAAATTGAATCCCTCAAAGAACAGCCTGGTCTAGTGGAAGGTGTCCCTGCCCATGGCAGGGTGCTGGAACTGGATGGTCTTTAAGGTCCCTTCCAACCCAAACCATTCCAGGATTCCATGATTCTGTGAAAGAATGATGTAATGGTTGGACTCAATGATCTTAGAGGTCTTTTCCAACCCAAATGATTCTGTGATTCAGTGAAAGAAAGCCAAGCACAGGCTGCACTCAGAATCACATGGAAAGGTCACACGTGAGCTAAGGCTTGTTTGTTCATAAATCCCAGGTTATATTTGCAGTCAGGAAAACCCAGGCTGAGATTCTCTTTTAGGAAAAGCAGAAAGATTAAAAAAACCCTTCTTGACCATGTCATATTCCCCTGGTGTTTAATTGCTGGTGACAATGTCCCTAATGTGCCCAAGCCCAGCCCCCCGGCTGCAGTGGACGCTGAGCTCTGCAGGAGGGCTGATGGCCCTCAGTTTATGTACAGAAAGGAGAATTCCTATGTATTACAGCATTTCAGAGGGCGTGGAACAGGGCAGGTATTAGTTTGTAACTGTGGTGATCTTTGAGTGCCTTTAATTGGACAGGGTTAAATGCACATCATCATGTGCCACTTTAAAAACACATAAAGAATGTTCTTTAGTTCTCTTGCCCATTTCCAGGCACTGCACTTCCACATGCTGGGAAAGCTCACATATTCCAATGAATCACACGCCTTTTCTTGTCTAATCACCAGATCCCTGACCTGGCACAGCAGTAACAATTCACTTAAACTATTTGTAATCGTGAAGCAGTGTCTGTAAATCAGCCTCTCTCTGCTGACTCTGCTGCAGCCGCAGGGATTTACTCCAGGTCTGGATCTGCTATGTTCATTTTTTAAACGGAACCTTTTTCTTTATTGATGTGACATCTGTGAAGGTCACAGACATGTCTGTGTGATGCCATATGAAAGGAGACAGTACAAGGAGATACTGTTCAGCAAAATCCCAGACAGTTCATTCCAGTTGATGCAGAGAAATTCCCAGAACTGCTACACACGTCTCTCTCTCCCCTGGTACTGTTCCATCATTGGGAGACATCAGCTGTAAATCTGCGAGTCCAGCCATGGTGTAGCATTCATTCATCTCTGGATAATTCTGCTGAAATGGCCAGAAAAGTGCAGGTTTGGTCCAAACTGTGGTCCTGCCTTCTGTGATTTGGTCACGGAGCTGTTGAGAGCCTCTCACTGGGTTTGTTTTCACATTTCAGCAGTACTGGGGTTCTATAAATCCGGAGAAAACAGAGATGGGGCTGATGTTCAGAATATGGAAATGGCATCTTCCTGAAACCCATGAAGGTACTCGTGGTCTGGAGAGCTCTGGGCGGAGCAGGGTCCCCCTGAACTCCCTGCTCCAAGGGATGCGGCAGGGAACTCGGGATGGTGATGCCCTCCTGTCTGGGCTGTGAGCACAGCAGCCTCATGCCCAGCCCTGCAGTGCAGCCCCAGTCCAGCAGCACCGACCCAAACCAGAACCGAGGGACAGCTCCTGGCAGGGGCTGTGCTCGGGCAGGCGGCACCCACCACCTCCGGAGCCACAAGGGAAAAGCAGGGAGCCGCCGGGAATTGGCATTTCCTCCCAGTGCCCGGGGTCACAGAGTCACCGAGGCTGGAAAAGCCCTCCAACACCATCGAGTCCGACCTGTGACCGGTCCCCACCTTGTCTCCAGCCCAGAGCACTGAGTGCCACCTCCAGCCCTTCCCTGGAGACCTCCGGGGTGGGGACTCCAAACCTCGCTGGGCAGCCCCTGCCAAGGCCTGAGCACCCTTTCCATGGGGAAATTCCTGCTGATGTCCAACCTGAGCCTCCCCTGGCACAGCCTGAGGCCGTTCCCCCTCCTCCTGTCCCTGTTCCCTGGGAGCCCCAGGGACCCCCACCTGATTGCCCCAGGTTGGACAGGCTGGGAGCAGCCTGGGACAGTGGAAGGTGTCCCTGACCATGGCAGGGGGTGGCACTGGATGGGCTTTAGCCATTCCCTGGTTCTGTGATCACTGAAAATGCCAGGTGAGGAAATGAAAGCAGAGTTTATTCCCGTGGCAGAGCTCAACTCCTGCTGCAGACTCAGCCCAGCAATACCTCTACTACCACTACAGCAAACCCATAAGAAATTTATTCAATACATCCTGCCTCATTTTCTTGTCACAAATTGCCAGTATTCACTATTCAGTTCATCACAAAGTAATTTTGGCAGACAATTCTTGATCTGAAGTTCATTTGTAGTTCATCTTCAGAATTAATTTCTTTCTGTTGGACACATTAATGGCATATTACTGGTAATGCTTCTGATGAGGCTTCCAGCATGAGCACTCATATCTGCAATCTGAAATTTATGAAAATATTCCCCACTAGGTTAAAATTGATTTACAAAAAATGTCCAAATAAATTGCTAAATATTCATGAGAACTGGGCATGAAATACCCCATAGCAAATGTGAAAACAACCGAAGATTTTGGGGATCCATTTCTGGCTCTTTGTGTGGATTTCCCTTTCTCCCTCTGTGACTCTGTGGTGCCATTGCTGTGTCCAGCACGAGGCACCCGCTCCAGCTCCAGCCACTGGCAGTTCCTGCTCAGCCTGCAGAGATCCCTTTGGACAAATCCATTCCTCAGATGCAGCTGGTGAAGGCTCCTCCTCCCTCTGTTTCCCAAGAACATTCTAGGCTGCACATTATCTCTTAGCAGACTCACTTTTAAATGCTTTTAAACTTTATCTCCAATTTCTCATTGAAACTTGCCTGCATTGATGTTTTAAGCAGTTCTGTCAGAGACATTGCCCTCTCTGTGTTAAGCACAGAGTGAGTTAATGAGCACCTCTGCTTCTGTATTGAACTTTCTTCCCTTTTTTTGGTTCAAAATCAGAATCGATAATCCCTGATCAAGAACATGGAGATGTCAGACAATAATATTTTTCACGCCTCTGTTGAGAACAGATGTGTTCGGTGCTGCTGTGGGGATGCCAGGAACAGAGTCAGGTCTATTTTTGTCAGGGCCTTGGCCAGATTTCTCCAAACTCTGTGTCCATCAGCAAAGAAAATACCTTATTTAATGGATATAACCTGTACCACTGCCCCTGGGTGAAACCCCTGCCCCTGCAGGCAAAGGCAGAGCTCTCGCCGACACCTGAGTCAGCGGCTGTGACCTGAGGGGGGTTCTTGGTGGCATCTCCACGCCCTGGAAAGCAGCTCTGTCCCAGCAGGAATGTTCAGCGGTGGGTTTGGCTCCTGCAGGGGCTCCGGGGCTCCTGGCTCACCTCGTGTCCCAGCAGAGCTGGACAATCCTGCCCTGCTGCAGAGCTGACCCCAGACCCGGCCGAGGCAGCGGGGCCATGCAGGAACCTCGCTGCCATTCCCGGGTCCTCGGCACCGACACCCCGGTGTCACCCTCAGCCACTGCACGGCCCGTCAGCCAGCAAGGATCCCACCTGGCTCATCAGGACTGTGTGCTGCAGCACCAGAGCTTTGTCCCCGTGGAAGCCTGTCTGGAAATGTGATGCTCCCTTCCCTGGCCAGCGGGGAACTCGCTCCAGCAAAAATAAAATCAGCTGAGTGAGTATCTCCCTAATCCTCACTTATTCTTTGAAACAGCCAGAGCCCGAAGGGATTTGCAGCAAGTTTCTGAGGATGAAATAAAAGGTGATTAACATTCATTCCAGGGCTGCTCCTCGTGCATCCTTAATTTCAGTTACACAGAACAATGGCCAGATGAAAGGGAGGTGTTGGGATCGCAGGTGAGCAGGGAGTGTGGCTGGAGGGCCTGGAAATGCTTCCAGCCAGTTCTTTATCAGGCAGAAGAGCTTCCAGGAGATCTGCCAGCATCTGTGGGACATGAATTACAATGGAAATAACCCCAGGTCAAGGAGAAGTGGCAGCTCTGTGGGGAGGTTGAGGTTTGGCGCTGCCCTGTCTCGCCAGAGGTGTCAGAACAAATTACATTTGCTGGAGGAGAACTTGTGTGAGCTTATATTGCCCTAATCTTTGAAAGAATCAAAGAATATGGAGAAGACTGGAAAACTGCCCAGGCTCGCAGCAGAGCAGCCTGGGAATGCAAGGACAGGTGACAGCACTGGCAGATGACAGAGGCAGCCCCTGTGCCCCGTGGGGAGGGACAGCCCCAGCCTGGGGCTGCTGCCTCCAACCTCCTCTTCCTCCTTGGGAAAGCACTTTGGGGGGCACGCTGGTGCCCCAGCAGCGTTCAGAGAGCGCATTTGCCAGGCAGCCAGAGCATTCCCTCCGTGACCCTGGGCAGCTGTACCCCACATCGTGGCTCGTCCTCCAAAGAGCTTTTATTAATGTTTTAAACTGGGCCTTATCCTCCTGTATCTCCTTAGTTAAAACGAGTAATGACAGATCAATTGGAATGTTGATTGAGGAAGTATGGGAAGGTTTGGCTTTGAAAACGGAAACTCTGACTATCCAACACCAGAGTAGGGAGCCCTTGCCTTAGAGAGTCATGGAAACCCAGAAATCAGCTCAATCTGTCAGCTGGCCATGTCAAAACATGACCATGCATAATTAATTTCACAGGTTTATATCATTATTTTGCATATTTTATAGCATAAGCCTTTTCTATAATTAGGTATAAAGACGGTTTGCTGTAAAGGAACCAACAAAATAAATCAAGGGTCTCAATAAAAGTCAGCAACTTTAATTAATCATGGTTATCCATGATAATTACAAGCTACTTTTAAATTAAAAAAGAAAAAAAAAGAACGAGAATGAACCCAAAAGAATCTGTTTGTGTAATGGAGAACAGAAGTGTAACTGTTTTATTTAACCGAATGCATTTTAACAGGGATGCTGAGAAATCTCTGTCATTTTTAAAAAAGAGTTTTCTCTGGAATTAAAAGTTGATTTTGTATTTTTAGTGAAAAATAAATTATTTGGGAAGGAAAAGCTTCTCAACGCAGTGGCCCATCCAAAGTACACCTGAAACCTGTCCATCAGGAGGGAAATCTTCTGCTTCTCCATCAGTTCACTCTGATGTGATGGGAAAAGCTGTCCAGGTGGAGATCCGGCAGCATCCCAGACGATTCCTCCCCGCTGCAGCTCCCGGTGATGTAACTCGCAGAGACAGGTGTGCACAGAGATGGAGCACGGGGCCTCTGCTGGGAAATGTAAAAGGAAGCTGCTCTTCCGCCACTTAACATCTGTAAATATTAGATGGGCTTTACAAATATTTTCCTAGTTGCTGAACAAATGTAGAGCTTGAAACATTTAAGGGAAGGAAGAAAGGATGGGATAAAGGGAGGATGATACTGACACTGGAAACTTTTTTCTATGTTTCTTTGAAAAGCAAACACATTTACTTCAGGGTTTTTATTTGCCACCTGGAAAGGTAATGTGGCATCAGCCATTCTGGGATTTGTGGCTTGTTTGTTCTTTCACTGCAAATTGATAATATGATTGTTTACATCTTTGTGTCACTTTATTTTTATTTATTAATTTGTGTATTCTTGACATGGGATTTCACAGGTCAGGAAGAGAAGTGGCCAATAACACCCTGGGTGAACAGAATTACCCTCGCTGCACAGCAAAGGAAGAGCTCATGTCACTCTCCAGCACGTCCTGTCACTCCATGTCGTTGGCAAAGTCCCTCTCCAGCTCTCAAAGGCTCTTGGTTGAAGTGGCCATGGCCCCTGGTCCATCCCATTCCCTCCACAGGGATAGGAAGCATCACCTAAATCAGCAGTGGAAGTTTTCCTGGTGTAAATCCCTTTTCTTCCAGAGCACATGAATCTCCCTCTGATGCTGCAACCTGGAACCTCCCATTTCCTTAGAGAAGTGTACAAGTGTAAAAGCAGGGACAGAGCCAGGCAGTGCTGTCCCCAAAGCTCTGACTTCCTAAAAACTCTGGTGTCCAGGCAGGAGGAGGAGGAAGGCAGGAGCGGAGGTGGGATGGACTGTTCAGATTTGTAACTACAGACACCACAGAGATGATAAAGAGCCAGACAGACTCATGTGGAGATGGTATCTGTGTTTGGAACACCTGAACAGAGTTAATCTGATCTTTTATTAAAACTCTCTATTGAATTTTTCCATTATTAATTAACTCTGGACAAGAGCCTTGTCTCTCTCTGAGCAGGTTCTGAGCGCTGTGAGACTCATGAGAGGCTGAGGAGGGAGGTGAGAGCCTGTTCCTGCCTGCTCATGCTTGGCTCTGGGTTCTGTCCTCACACCACAGCCAGGCGTGAGATTGGGAATTGCTGTCACAGAACAAGGGATCCACATGGATGCTCTCTGCCTGCTCCAGGCTCTGGAATGCCTCTAAGCCAAGGCCCCAGCACACCTGAACAAGGATTTTGGCTCTTTTATTCTTTATTGCTCTCTTTGTCAGCCTGCAGCCCCTCACAGGCAGGACTTGTTTATGTTTCATTTTGTATTTATTTATTCTCACTACATGTTAAATGCTAATAACGGGGAGCTTGAGGACAGACTCTGTTGGTTCCTATTCCCTACTCACATTTCAATGTCTCCTCTTAGGCATTATCTAAATTAATTCTTTATTCTTTATCCAGCCGTGATCACAGATGTTTCATGGAGGAAACCCTGGAGCAATGACCTGAGTCCTTTTTAAATCAATGAGAAAACTCATAGAGAATTAAACCTAAACTAATCTCTACATAAACTCCCTCCTTAGTCTTAACTACAATTAGGGGTTGATTTACAGCCTGAAGGCTGAGGTGTTTCACCTCCTTGTGTGGCTGCTCAGAACATGTCCTTGCTCCTTGCACAGGAATGTTTGACAGACACAAAATGCAAGATTTAAAAAATTGAAATATCTTAAAACCTTTGTACAATTAGGGGTTTTTCTTTTCATACTTACCACTTACCTCCTCTCATAGTACACAAACACTTCTAGCACACAGATACTCAGAAATTTTAACTAAATTGCGTAAGTGTAAATATTTTTATTACTCCATTGGAACATGTGGACTTGCCACAGATCTTTAGCACTGAAGCACAGTTTTGCAGGCAGCTCCTAGGAAGGGTATGCAAGAAAGTCTTGTCTCTAAATCTACATTTGAGATGAGAATTTCCCTTTTATTTTGTGTGGCAGAAAAAACTGAGGGCATCAATCAAGGAAACTGAGGACATCAATCAACTACTGCTCAGACCCACCTTCAGAGAAGTCTGGAGTTCCACTGAAAAGAAATGGAAAATTAAACTAATCCACAAAATCGAGAAGATGCCCCAGTTCAATACATAACTGGGGTTTTTCCTTTTACCTGAAAGGTCTTTGGCAGGACCGAAGTGCAGCCCCAGGGCAGCTACAACTGTTCTTCCAGCACCTCGGTCCTGAACAGCTTCCTGCTGGACAGGTGCGGAGCAGTGCTGCTCCTCTGCACACCCTGACGTGAGGCAGATGCTGATGTGTTCAGGCAAAGACACACAGGACACCTCTAGCAGGATCATAAAGTGAAGCACAACACCCTCTGGATTAGATTCATGTTTTCATTCTTGGGTGGAGCTTCTCTGTGTGATTTCTACAGAAAAGAATTAATAGTAAATGGGAGAAAACCTTCCCTGAAGTGTTTTTTGTTGGTGTGTGACCCAGCATCGCCGAAAAAAGTCGTTTGATGGAGGCCTCTTTGATGGAGGAGGTTTCACAGCAGCAATAACGTTGTGTGGGGTGGGACAGACACACGGAGCCTCCACTCTGGAGCCTGTGACAGGGTCTGTCCTCCTCCCCCGGGGACAGCACTGGGACAACACCGACAGTGGCTGTGAGGAACTCGGTGTCTGCTGGGATTCACAGCACCAAGCGATGCTGGCTCATCCTGCAGCGATCCTGGAGCCTGGAAATACAGAAAGAAAGGTTGTTTTCTAGAGGAGTAGCTCGGGCCTGCAGGCTGGGTTCGTGTGCCTGTCAGCACAGAGCAGCTGTGTTTTAAGGAAAGGCAGCACGTCGAGCTGTAACACTTGTAAATGTCTGTGTATGCCTTGTGCACCCTTTCGTTCTCTTTCCTGCAATTGCTGTGCCCTGTTTTCCCAATATTCCCCGTGCTACCACTGCGCTTCCTCTGCAACAAAGTGTTTATTTTTCCCATACGCGAGGGCCGAGGGAGTCCGGCAGAACCCAGATCCCTCCAGTGCCCGCGTTTCCTCCTCGCCCGCACGGAGGGGCGGGAGCTCCGTGCGCTCTGCGGCGGCCCCGGGCCCGCGGCTCCCGCGCCGGCAGCAGCCGGGGCAGCGCGGCCCGGCCCGGCCCCAGCGGGGCCCCGTGCGAAAGCGCTCGGGCCGGCAGCAGCGCCGCCTGAGGGCACCTACCTGCAGCCCCGGCGACACAGGCTGGATCTGTGGCGACAGCATCGGTCTCCAATGGAGCCGAGGACGCTGTAAAAGGGTGTTTCAGAAGATCTGCCTGTTGCTACACCCCGGAAGGGTGCATTTACTGCTAACTGACATACATTTTTAAGCCCCGTGAGGCTGTAGAGCTAATGACGAAGCCCAGAGTGAATACAGTATTTATGAATAAAACCTCATCACTCGGTGGAAAAGCCTGGGACACCACTTCGGCTGGAAAGTCAGCACTGCAGGCAGTGATGGATAAACCTTCCCTGCCCACGGGCACGAGGGAAGGGGCAAAGTGTGAGGAGGAGCTCAGAGAGTGCCCCGAGCTGCTCTGCCTGATGCATCAGAGGCCACCTTTTAGTCTGGTTATTGTTCTGTATTTCTCAGGACTGAAAGCAAACCCGCTTGTTTTAAAATGCAAATCCTCTTTTAAAAGCCATGATGTTAACAGGAGACGTCTGAAATTCTGAGCCACCCGTACAGGTTCACAGCAGCAGGATAATGAATGTCAGTGTGTGTACAGTATCTCTCACTCACAGTATCCCAGGGGCACTTTGCAGATAATGCCCTGCAGAAGCTTTTGGAGCTGAAACAAAATAACAGCTGGTCCAGGGCACTTTAAAAATGCCATTTTAATTCCAGATCTGCTCCCCCTTAAAGCCACTGGACTGATTTGCCTCCCAGAGTTGAACTAAGCCCTTTGTTTACTTTTGGTCCTTTGAAAAGAAAAGAGAAATGAATTATGATAGTTTTGTTCTTGTGAAGTCCAAGTTCAGACCTGCCCAGGTGTCTGCCTGGCACACAGGGAATGTGGCTGGGCTTCCAGATGACACACAGCCTGATCACAAATACTGTTCCGGGGTTCAGTGGGACACCTGGAAACTCCAGATAAGGCTTCAAAACCTTGACAAGGCCTTATCATCTGAGTAAACCCGAATAGATGTGGGAACCTGATGAGTGGCAGTAGAGGACAACCCCCAACCCTGTTCACCCTCTGTTCACAGAGCCCCAGAAACAGGAATCTTGATACAAATTGGTTTCTCTCCATCGGTGTGAGGTGCTCAAAGCTCAGGTATTTGACAATGCTTGGATGCTCTTTTGGAAGCTGCAAGCTGAGCCTCCCAGGTCAGGGGATGGAAACAGCTTTTCTGGATAACACAAAGGTAGAAGAACGCAAAGTTGTGTCAAAACTCTCTCAAGTCTTTGAGGGGAACTTGCCTATTGCTCTGTGCTGCCTGTCATGACATGAAAGGAGGTGCAGGATAAGAGGGAGAGAGTTGTCTAGGAAGGGATGGGAGGGGGAAGAAAGGAAGCTTGATTGTGAGAAGCAAGACAGGATAGGAATTATGTAAGCAGAACAGGCAGAAAATGAAAATAATGAAGAAAAGGCTGGCAAAGTTTCTTAGAGCTGCAAAGTTTCTCTTTATGTCTACTTTTATTGCAGATGGTTCACAGAAGGCACAGTTAAGGTGGATGTAAATCCCCTCATCCTGCCTGAAGGATTCACAGCTATGAAAAACAGCAAACAAATCCAGCAGCACCTGGCTGCTCCAGCAGAGACTGTCCCATGGACACCAGAGTGACCCCTCTGCTTCCAAAGGCATTTTCCATCATGTGGATGGACGGCAGAGCCAGCTGGGGCTGACAGCGTATGGCTTTCAGTGACACCATCCCCATCATCTCCAGAATTGTTCAGATTGCTGTTAGTACCTCAAGCAGTGATGCTCTATCCCTACAGACAGCAAACCGAATGAATTTGGCTTTTCTGGCCGTTCTCCCTCCCTGGCTCGTTTTTAATGCGCTCGAGGCCATTCAGGGAATGTACTGAGGGCAAGAGCTGCTTCAATCGCGGCGCCTGTGCTGCTGCTGCCTCTGAGCCAATATAAAAGTCATCTTCCTCGTGTCCTTTTACATCTTGTAGCTTGTGAATCTCCACAGCACTGCTTTAGAGAACAGCATATTCTTTGCCTTTGTGTTGTCAGTGCTGAGACGCCTCGTTCTGCTTCAGGGGGTTTTGCCAGGGGCCTCTCCAGGGAGGTATTTCCACTCTTGTTCCTGCAAACCACACCAGCAACAGCTGGGGAATGAAAGTCTGAACTCAGAGCGAGGACCACAGCAGCAGCAAAATATAACTTATCCCAGTTCCTAGTGGTATCACCTAAAGGATTAAACTTTGCTTAATTCTGCTAAAATCCTCGTGGTTACCAAAAGACAGTGGTGATATTTGGTCTCAGGTTGCATCGAGTGCTCCCGGGCAGGAGCATGGATCTGCTGGCAAACATGGATGGGGCACAGCTCAGGGAGGGCACAGGGCCCGAGAACTGCTTCCCAAAGATTCTCTTACATCCCAGGTATTAACTCTGCTTTCAAATTTGAGGGAAAGAGACCCATGAGATACATTTGTGTTTGTTTTGTAATTTTTAATCCTTTTTTCCTTTTGCACATGTCATCCACCTTCTATGAGGGTCCTAAAATGGCACTTATGCCCTGAGCTGGTACTGCTGTGAGGAATATGGAAGAGAAACATCTTGGAAGGCTTAAAGAGAATGTCCATGTGATAATGTTGTCCTGCTTCTAATTACAACACTGTGTAGCTGCACACTTAGCTGTGTTCTGAAGTGTTCTGCCACCAGACCTGTGCCTGCTGAGCAGGGCTGATTTAAAGGTGTTTGCTTGAGCAAGTTACTTGTGTGCGAGCACACTTTGGGGGATAGTTACTCTCAAGGCTTTCAAAGGACTCTAAAGGCTGCAGTCACTTGAATCCTGTTGAAATTCAGCAGTGGTTGGTTCCTTCTGTGTTTGAATTCAAATAAAGCTTGAACTTGTCTTTACGTTTTATCTCCCTTTCTGTTTAAAACGTACCAGCTGCATTTGACCTTGTGGATCATAAACTCTCCTGGGCCGATGTGAATCTGCAGCACATCCATCACTGCCCCGGAATCTGCTGCTGTTTGCTGGAATTTGGGAGGTTTGTATCCAGGAATATTTTAATCTCTTCCTCCAAAGAACCCTCTTCATCCCCCAGGGACACCTTGTGTTTGGGGTTTTACGTTATCTAGACTACATGACGCTGCTGGGAGAGCTGGAGCACCAGCACACAGCGAATTTCCTCACGAACGTGCTGCTGCTGCACGGCCCAGCTGTGCCCCAAAGCGTCCCCAGGGCGCTGTGCCTGTCACACACCTGCAGCTGGATGAGCAGCAACTTTCTGTAGCTGAGTATGGCAAAGACAGGGAATTTTCTCCAGCTCCATGGCAGCAATTCGCAGCCACAGCTCTCAGTGCTTAGATGGTATCGGACTCCTTGCACCTCTCCCCTTGCAAACACCATTACAGCAGGTTCTTCCAAAGTGGAAAACCCAAATACTCCCAGCCCGTTTCCCTAGTGTCTTCCCAAATACTCTTGTTGTTCTGCCTTTGTCCAGCACACCAGCTCTCCTCTGCCTCTCACCAGTTCAACTAAAGGTTAGGATCATAAAGAACTCCAGATCTTAGAGGAGCCATCTGCTGAGGCTGTGACTGCAAAGTGCAGAGCAGGGAGTGTCAGCCAGGGCTTTGGGGAGCACAGGGCTGGGCTGGAGCCCTGCCTGGAGCTGTCCACGGTCTGATGTATTAATTAATGGAATCAGCAGGAAAATGGTCCTCATGTTAAGCTTTACTATGGACACCTGAGCTGTGGTTGTACAGGAAACTGCACAGGTGAGAGGGGCAACCTGTGTGACTTTTCTGCTTGAACTGCCAGGGACTGCGACCATCAGTGTGGGACATGTCGAGCTGCTTGTGAGCCTGAGAACCACGAGTTTCATTTGAAGACACTTGAAGTGCATGGAAAAGCTTTTACTGATGACAGTGAGATTCAGGCAAAGTATTTATATCCAAAGATCCATGAAATACTGCTGAGATAAAAACAACCATTGACTGTTTCTGACTTGAGCCCCGTTTCACCCAGAGCTGCCGGGAGCAGTCTGGAGTCCCACCCACCCCCTGAGCCCTGCTTTCCTGCCCAGTTCAACGTCTCAGCCTATGTTCCATGCAGTCTGATTATTGGTGTCACAGCTCAATTTAATTATAGATACTCAGTTACATAACTCTCCTCTCTTGAAGGACTTACTCCTTCTGTGTTAACAACTTTATAAGCAGAGACTGTGACCCTGAGGGCTGGGAAGTGCACGAATGGCCAGGGGAAAACAGCCTGAAAGCTTGTTCTGGAGAGATGAATCTCCAAGAGACTCGAGTGAAGTGATGGCCTTTATGCATCATGCATGCAGACATTTCATGCAGGAGCATGGAGCCATTATCCCTTCCCCAGGAGATTTTCTGTTTGCTTCAACTACAACATTAACTTGTAAATTTAATTTTTAAAATATAAGGTTCTTTCACCTTGATATTAAAGATCAAATCCTCACTCCATTGCAATTACAGGAGCAACAGTGTTGGGGATTCTGCTAGAAAAAGCAGATCTGTCTGAGAACCAGGAATCTGCTTCTGCTAATGATGTCCATGCAGCAAACCTGGTGGGTATCATCAAGGGAATTTTCTTTCTTCTTCTTGGAAGGTGAAGAACATGACTGGTTCCTTTATCTACTGGAGGTTTCCTGCCTCAAGTAAAAAAATATTGAGATTTTTACTTTTTTTTTTTTCCTGTGGAAAGACCTAACTATTTAATAAAAATGCTCTCATAGCTAGAAAGAGGAATTTAGGGTTATCTTCCTTTTCTCCTGTAGCTTTGGACCCAGCAGTGCGGGGTTAATGTCACCAGGAGCAGGAGCTGTGCCACGCTCTCCTGCACACCAGTGGGGGACAGCCCCAACACAGGACGGGGCATCCCTTCACACTGTCCCCAGCGCCTGCAGCCAGATCCTCCCTTCCCAGGGCTTCGAATTACAGAAAACTACAAACATTTAGGAAATCCTAAAACACAAACCCTGTCCCTCTATGGAAGCACATCCTGTACATTTGAGCTTAGGAAGTGCTGCTAGAAATTCTGAAGAAAATGCCTGTTTTTAATACCTCAGCATTTCAATAGAACCTGGTAGGAGCATGAGGAGTAAGAACTGTCAAATCCAGGTTCTCCTGTCACCTGTATTGCTCAGCTCCGTTCATGTCGCTTTATGGAATGCTTGGATGGCCCAGAGCTCTCTCGGTAGCAACAGTTTATTTGTTGCACTCTTGTGCGTCAAAGAAATGAATGAATACATCTCACACTTAACCATCCAAACCTCCTGTTCTAAGGGCATTTTAATCCTCATGGGGTGCAGATGTGTGATTAGAAAACAATAGGAATGTTCTCCTCCCAGTGTGTGATTTTCCAAAGAGACCTGAATGTGAAAGGAAAATAAATGTTAATTATTAAATTATTTTTAATTTTAATTGTTTCAGTAAATTATCCAGTTATTTCAGTCACCATTTCTACTCCCTGTAATTCAGACCCAGATGGGAAATAAGCAGTTCACGTTCAACTGCAGCTGGTGGCAGATCCTTTGCAAGAGCAGGACCAGGTTTTGATGAGAAGAGGCTTTTTGCATGCAAATGTTTCTCTTCCACGGAACTCTGGAGCCCAGTAACTGGGCAGGTCCTCAGCACACACAGAGCCGTTGGCAGCACATCCTGACACGCTCACAGGTACCAGGCTCTGAAAAATGGTGAAATTACTTCGTTTGCTGCAGACAGCTCAGGATTTATTGATTGATTTATTTATTGCTTTGCCACTGCACTGCTGGTGATCATTGCCCGTTCTCTTCCAAAGGGAGGTGAACGGGGATTTGAAATAAACCTGGGAAGCAATAACAGTGATATCCTTTCTCCAGGACTATTCTTTCCTGAGTCAATAGGGGATAAAAGACATCCCACCTCACCTGCAGGTCACTGAGCTCAATCTGCTCCCCATCAGCACTGACCAGGCACCGCCATCCATCTGCTCCTCGGCAGCACGTGCAAAGTGATGAAGGAAATCATTCCTGCAATCCCTGGAAGACATTTTCTGCACTAGAGCAGTTGCTGTCACAGTTGTCACCAATTAACCCTTACTGGCAGGCTCAGAACTGGGAAAAAATGACCTGGCCCCAAAAATGGAGCATCTGTTCAGCACTAAGTTCCTTTGTGTGAGCCCCGAGCCACTCACAGCTCTGCCCTCGAGGGTTACACTGTGCATGAATCCAAAAGCAAATGCTTCTTCCCCAGCAGAGTGTGCAGAAGTAACTGCTCTTCTACAAATATTTTCATGACTTTTGTACTAATTAGGAGTTCCTAATCTTTGGATTTCTCAGTGCTGTAACAACTCTTGGCTTTGATAACCTTTTGACTTTGGATAACACAGCTCCAAATTGTTCTGTGCAGAGGAATTATGTGTTAATTATGTGTGAATTAGCAAATCTGAGTTCTTGCAGCATTTTTTTTTTTTTTTTCATTTTCAGGCTCACAAGAAAAATGGCCTTTTTTTTTTTTTTTTAGCTATGGCTCCCAGTTTCAGACAAAGCCTGTCATCCCACCAAACCACCGGGTTTAAATCACCTCAGAGCCTTGTGTTCGCCCTCCCTGCTACACCTGCACTGCACCTGCCCCTCCCTGCAGCTGGACCTGCTCAGTGGGATTGTCCTCAGCTGTGCTGGGCAGCCCAGCCCAGGGTGGGATAAAAGCCCGGCCCCAGCTCCTGCTGCCCCTATCCTGGGGAGCTGTTCCTGCTTTCCTGGCAGGGTGTGGAGCTTGGGGTGGCCCCTGCAGCCCTGGGGCTCACCTGCTGTGTCCTGGGGTGGCCGAAGCCCCCAGCCCTGGGGAGCTCAGTCCAAGCGTGGAGGAGCCGAGCGGAGCCAGGTGGGAGCTGTGGGGTCACGCTGAGCTCAGGGGGAGGGGGTTTGGGGCTGTGAGTGCTGGGCACTCAAGCCCCCTGAGGATGACCTCCAGTGTGTGGTGAGCAGCTGGGGAGGGCTCGGGTGCCTCCTCACCCTGTACAGGCTGGTGGCCAAAGGAGGGGCGTGGTGATGCACTGGCACAGAGTTTGTCCCACCTGTGGGTTTCACCCTGGGTAATGCACATTTTCCAAACAGCATCATCATGCAGAATAAAAAACTCATATCTGCAAGAGCCAGAGTACTTCCTAACCTAACTGTAGGACTTCCCTGGAGGATTTTTGGAAGCTAAGGGAAACTTGAGGTTTCTTGTAACACCCAGAGAAACAAGGAAGGCAAATCTCCCTCCAGGTTAAATTCTGTAAGAAAGAATCAATCATTTGGAAGTTTAATCTCTGCTTCTACCTAGAAAATGAGAGGACAAAGGCAGTTGCTGTGTGATGTGAATGAAGACCTTGGCAAGCAGCAAATTTTTCCTGCTGTTATCCTGGCCTGTAGAATAGCCTCAGAAAAAGATCAAGAATTGGGAAAGAGTCATGGATATCAGAGTTCTCATTCCCAGTGCTTGGAAGGCCCCAGGGAGAAGTAATTGGAAAATACTTAAGATCATATTGTTATAAGACAGCCACATTTTGCTTTAAAATTGTACTGCAATAATCTTCTTTACTGATGGGAAGAAGTTCGGTGAATTTAAAGAATGCTGATAGAGAGCAGTTGGGAAGGGCTCTGTTTTCAGTGGAAATGATGATGTAGCTGTTGCTTGTAATGCAGTATGGAATATCACAGTGTACTGCTGCAGTATTCCAGCCTCCTGGAAAAACATTGCAGGCTAACAGTCAGGGTGCTGAAGGAGTTGTAACAAATCCTGGATATTCCCTGCAGGGGGAAAGGGTGGGTGGCAGCGTGGCTGGGACTGGGGTTAGTGCTGCCTCGAGCTGATCTGAGCACACAAACTCTGTAAGGTGGCGTCTTGGAGAATAAAAGCATCACCCTTGTGACCTCTGTTGCGACTGAGGGGTGATGGGAAGGCATTTAAGTGGTCTCTCTTTCCTGCTGGGTGTTGTGCCTCGGTGCCCAGCAGGAACTGTTTGGGTGTTGTGCCGGGAGGGCTCCAGGTCCCAGCAGCTGCTGTGTAGGGAAGGGCGCTGGGTTTGGGGTGTCCTGAGGGTCCTCCTGCCGTGTTCAGCATCTGCCCCACGTGGCTCCAGTGCTGGGTGCTTTCCTCAGGCTCCCTGGGATGGGATTCCCAGCCTGCAGAGCCCCGGGGATGCTGCAGCACTGTGGGGAGCAGGGCTCAGCCGAGATCGCTGCGCTGCTCTTGGGGGCAGCGCTGCCTCTCTGATCTCCTGAGCTCCCTTTCAGCTTTGTTTCTCTGATTCCATGATGCCACTTGCATATTTTATGGTGTTTCCTTACAAGGGGCTTAAATAATTCCTTACTCTTGCATTTCTATGGCATTTTTGCTGTTAGCCTTTCCTCGTGTGTTGTGATGTGTGGTTGGTGGCACAAGATTTTTCATGGAAGGTGACAGAAAATGTCTTTTTTTTTTTTTCGTGTGTTATTTGATCTCAGACTCCCAGGAGATTTAAAGGAAGGAAAGGGGATAATTATATACCAGGAGTGAGTAGGTTGAGCACAGAAAGGTCATGATTTACACAATGTTTCATGTGAAAGGGAGGGCAAAAGCTGCTCCTACAGTGGAGACAGCGATGTAGCTGTGAAACCTGAGAGACTTTGTGGTGCTCCTCACAGATATTGTGTCCTGATGCACATTCTTGAAATATTGAAGCAAATTAGTTCATTATCAAGTTTGATAAATGAGAATGCTTACACGTGGTTTTTAAATACCTGTGCCACGTGGCTTGGCAAATAACACACATTTGTGAATGTTCCATGAGCAGCGTGTGAATGTCAGAGCAGATATTGCTTCATTTTCCAAAGTTCTGTCTTTAGTCTGTTCACTGTTTCATTGCCACTTTTAGGTCATTAGTGAAGTGACACCCGAGGGGGAAGAGAGAAATCAAATGACAGTGTAGGTGATGTCTGACATTAGCCAAATGTCAGGCTTTCTGATGGAGGCATCAAAATTAATCTGAAAATGTTATACCATTTTAGTCATTTTCCTAAGAGATTGAAAATACGGGAGGCAGGCTGATGACATTTTGATTATAGTCTCAAATTGCAAAGATCTTGCAGAACACACCTTCTCTCCTCTCACGTAATTAAAACCTCCTGTCACCTTGATCTTTATTATATTTTTCTGTGTCCTGGCAGGTCTCTTGAGTTCTGCGTGCTATTGATCCTTGTTGTTTGAGCAAATTCAACATGTCAATATTGCTCAGATGAGCAAATGGCTCTTGCATTTTGTATTTAAGGGTAAAGATGGAGGAAAAACACATGGCAGAAGCAGCATGGTAGGAGTATCGAGTAACAGGTGCAAGAAAGTGAATTCAAGTCATGGCTCAAGAAAAGCTTTAAGCCCTGAGAGTGATTCTGGAGGGGATCCCTTAAGCTATCCTTAGGACCAGGTATGCTGTTTGTAGGGGCAGCACACCTCTCTGACAGCCAGGGAAAGGAAGATTATTCCCAATTCAAACCATTTTAAAGCACGTTTAGTTCTGCCATCTGTCGTAAGCAGTAAAGCCTCCTGCCTGAGTGTGTTAAAGTGGCATTTTTGTGGTGACGGAGAGAAGAATGGGCTCTGACAGAGCTGGAGGATGCTGTATTTTACCACAGCTCTGGTGGTACCACTGGGTGGCTGTGGGTGTGATGCAGAGGAAGGGATGGGAACCCCAGGGCCAGCAGGTGAGATGTTTGCAGAGCAGCTCTGTGCAGACCTTTGGGGAGGGATCCAAAGTGTAATTTCAGAAGGAGATGTTCTGGCCCTTGTTAGTGCTTACCAACCCTTCAGCTCTAGCAAGGTCAGAAGTTGCTGTAGTGGCCCTAAAGATGGGAGCCTTGTAGGGCAAGAGTCGCCTCTGTGTCCCAAAGCTTCTGAGTCACTGTTTGCTGTGCTCTTGGTGGTCCCTGGGCTTTTACCTCTTCTGTCACCCTCTGACAAACACAGATGAGGAGAAATCAGCTTTGTTTTTGTTTAACCTCAGAATCTGGGAGCTGCTGCTGCTGTTATTGAGGGTGTTAGCACTGTTTGAGGGAAAGGGAAGGTTAACTCTCGGTGGTGGCTGCTCCTGGCACTGAAGTGCTGCCCGGTGGAAGCTGCATGTGCCACCAGGCTGGTGCAGTCCAGCTGCTTTCAAGCCAGATCTTTTGTTGTTTCAGATGTGCTGCCCTGCTTCATGTGCTGCTCATCCTTCCTCCTCTGGGATTCTGACACCAAATAAACATTATTGAAGCCTGGCATGCTCAGCCCTGCCACTGCATTGCATTTGTGAAGTCTGACATCACCAGCTCTGGCAAGGGACGTTCTTGGAAAGGGAATGTTTTGTTATTGGATCGTCAACCAAAACCCCAATTAGCTGTACTGGTGCAGAGCTGAAATATTACAAAATACTGTGAGCCTGTGGATGAAAAATGATACAAACTTGTTGTGAGGGTTTGGGCTTTTGTTTGAAATCTGCAGGGAATATTTTCCCGTCTTTCTTCCTTTGCTTTGTAACTCCCATTCCTCAGTGGGAACAGCTTCCCCTTTCCCAGTTTTCTCAGCAGTCTCAGAGCTGAACTCCATGGGGTGGGTTCTACCACGAGGATCCTTTTAGGGAAAGAGGCGATGCCCCTTCCCCCTCATGCCAGCTGCTGTGTGTGGGTGCTCGTGGCTCACCCGATGCTCCTGGAAAGCCCTGGCCGTCAGGAGAGCCCTGCCTGTGTTCCACCCGGGTCTGGCTGCACCTGGGCAGGGTTCCCTGCACCAGGGCTGGGGGTCAGGGCACCTGGGCCCATCACTGGGGGACAGAAGGGAATTCTGCCTTGTAGGGCTTGGTCCTTGCCAGCACCAGTGACCCCAGGGCATCGTGGTGGGTTGGATGTCTCTGCTTCAGAACCAGGACAGTCCCTCTGCCCCAGGAGCTCTGCCAAAGTCCCACTGAGTTATCAGGACTGTTCTGGGCAGGTGTGCCCATGGGGACTGGGACAAATGCAGTGGAGGACTGTTGGGGGATTGTGGGAATGCAGAGCCCTTTGTCTGTGGAAGGACTAGATCTTTACCGGAAAACATTGTCCTTCTGGCTTTTGGGAGTGGGATGATACCTTAATTAATTGGGGCACAGAATTTCTTGCACCACAGATGGGGGATTTTCCACACAGCTTGAGTTGAAAAGATGAGTAACTTGATTAAAACTAAGATGAAGTGCAGCTGAAGTGACCACAATGGGAGAGCAGCTCCCCCTGTCCCACCCAGGAGCTGGGGCTTGTGCTGGGCTTCAGGCTGAGCCTGGCAGTGGGAACGGGGCTGGAACTGGCAGGTCTTCAGTGCCCGTCATCTCCTGAGGTCCATGAAAGAGCTTGTGTGAACTGACATCATGAACAGCTTTGTAGCTGGGTTTTTTGCTTTAAATGATTGGCAGGGCATGAAAGCCAAGTGTGTGTGATGTAGGAGTATTTTAAAATAGCAGATTGATTGACTATTGGCTGTGAATCTGATTTTTGGCAGTAAACTCTTCTGCAAGGGGAAACAAGGGACACTGTCCCAAGCGGCTTTCTGGACTGCCTTATCCCAAAGATTTGCACAGGGTTTCCTGTCAATAGCTTTTATTTTTCTGGTATTTCTCCTGACAAATGCCTTCTGAAAAGTAAGTGGTCTTTAATTCGGCTGTGCTCAAATTTGCATTTCCTTAATGCAAAACAGATGCTCTGATATCACCAGTGGCAAGGAGATAAGCTCAGTCCAGAGTTTTCTCAAGGAAATTAAAATGTTATGGAAGACAAATGCCCAGATGGGAAAAATCCCACAACAGCCCTAAAGCAATCAGGGAAAAAATTATGTGGATATTTGGACTTTACATTTTAATGAGACTCTTTGGAAACCTTAAATCCATTTGCCTTTCCTTTTCTAGGCTTACAGAAGGGACAAGACAATGACTGTGAAAAGAAAATTTGGCATTAATATCAGTGAAGAAAAGGGTTATGTTCAGTATTAAATTCCTTTGCAGATACCTTCAGTGTATAGTGAATAAGTAGAAATAGATTTAAGAAACACTGTAAAATTAAACTTTATAAGATTACTTTTTTATGGAATATGCAGTAGCTGCCACATAGAATAAATGTATGTTTTTCATTATATTTTTATTATGCATTTAAAGCACATTAAGGAGCAAACAACCATCAAAGAAAAAGAAACTTATTAGATTTAGCAAGTAATCATATCAGCTTTATGTATGGTTATATTTTGTGAAAGCAGGGAAAGATGCATGTCAGGTGTCCTTTCAGGCTATTCAGTGAGCCATTTTTCTTTGGGAGAACAATATTAATGGCTGTTTGGCTCTGTTCCTGCTGGATTGCGTGAGCATTTTGTCTTTTTTATTACAGTTTCTTATAAGTGTGCCATTACAGCTGGAGCAACCAGTAGAGCATCTGGAAAAATGTATCGCTTTGATTTTGGTCTCCAAATGGGCCTTGGTTTGTGTGTGAGCTTCTGAAGTGTTTAAACCTTGAGGGAAACGTTTGTGCGTTTGTGAGTGGTGTTGAGGAGTTGTTCCACGTTGTCCTCTAGGACTGGAATCTGCTGTGATGGGATAAACATTGTCCTGGACTATTTAGTGATCCAAGGCTGGATTTGTCTGTTGGTTTCTCTTTGGTGGATGATGTCATTTGTCATCCATTCTTCATCAGTGTTAAATCTGCCTCAGCTCTTGGTCACTCCCAGACCAACCTCCACTGATCTCTTTCCTCCCTGTCCCCCAGCTGGTTCTGCCTCAGCTCTGTGGCTTCAGGGCATCCCCCTGCCTTGCCTGGGGTTACCGGGACTTTGGGAACAGTGTGGATTTATGCAGGAAGTGTGCTTGCTTTCCTGGCACTTGTCAGGGCCTTTCTGGACTGGTTGGGCATTGCATTTGTGTGAGTTTGTCAGTGCTCGAAGGAATCTGGGATTTTCTGACTCGGGTGAGATCCCCCTTGGTTGGCCTCGGTAATGCCATTGCAGTAAAGTTAATGTGGGTAATGAATGGGCACTTTAATAGATCTGCTGAAAGCCAAAAGGGCGATGCTTGTTTTCATGCTGAATCACTCCAGTAAATTTAGCAATGAGACTTGACATTCTCTGCCTAATAAGAGCAATTTTTATGCTCAAATTGTGGCTCTCTTTATATAAAAGGAAAATAACATTAAGCAGTACTGTACAGCTTTAGCAGTGTCACGGTTTCTATAAATGTCAAAGTACTTATTCATTTAGTTGACAAATGTCACTTCAGAAGCAAATTATTTTTCTTAGTGGCAACCTGATTTATATGTGTGTAACACAGTCCATTTTTTGAAAAAGTGGATTTATTTTCAAGAACTATTAAGATTTATTTCAATGAGTATTTTGAGGATTTCATATTCTCATAACACTTATTAGAGCAACATGTCTGATTTTGTTTCTGTGGGAGCACCTTGTGCACAACTGTTCTGTAGTGTGTTAAACGTAAGTTTATTAACCCCTACATTATTGCAGGAAAATGGAGTATTCAGCAGTAGGGATCTGGGGGGCCCTGGAGGAGATGAAGCTCTGGTGCTCCAGGCAATGATGCAGCTGAAAATTGCATTTTAAGCTGGGAGGAGGAGGAGTTTGGCCATTACCCAGCAGGTGAAGGATGTGGAACCGTGGCTGGCTGCTGACAGTTTTGCTTAGAACTCTGTGTTGGGTCCCCCAGTGAAAGCTAGATCAGGTTTTTATTGGTCTGATGCAAAAATCCTTGTGCATCTCAAACTATCTGAGTTGAACTACAAGGTTACACAGCTTTTATGGTCCCCTGCACACTTTGTGTAGCATTTAATGTGCTGTGAGCCCAAATTCATTAACAGTAAGGCATCTGCAGCCCTGAAGCAGTAAGTTATGAACACTTTCAATGCTTGAAGGATGGCCCCAAAAGCTATGAGAAAAAAGAGTAAAAAAATTTTAATGACTACAGAATTTCTTCCTCAAGCACCCGTAAGGGGTTTTACTTTTTGTATTTGCTTGGAAAAATATCATCCAGCTGCTGCTTCTCCAGCAGGGCAAGGAATGGGCACTGCAGCCAAGGAAGCTGCAGCCACTTTCACAATTACTTATTTTGCTGAAGATTCAGCTGAATCCTGAGACAGGTGAGCCTGGCTTGAGGCAGTGATATTTCATATGATTTTGGACTGATAAAAAATTGGAAAAGTGTTTTTTCTGGATTCTCTGTGGTTCATGTAGAAGAACAAAGGCTTGTGTTTTATTTCCAAGTCGATGTGATCCTCCCATAGACACTGTTTATTTAAGCATATTTCGCCTTAAATACAGCCATTCTTTGGGAGGCCTCAGCCATCAAATAGAGGCAGAAAATGTGATCCAGGTTTATATAAATAATAACTGGGGTTTATTTTCTCTCCCAGAGGGGGGATAGTGCAGGTGTGTGCCTTTGTGGAAATACTAAAAGATTTAGCGAGTAATGGCTTTAAAATTTAATCTGTGCAGTCTGCTTCCTGGAAATAAACTTCCTGCTGCTGTGGAAAGGATCCTGGTTCCTTGTCCCTGCTCAGGGACCAGCTTTTGCTGTGTGGGAAAGTTCTGATGCTGGAGGTGTGACAATGGCACCTGCCCAACGTGTACAGGTTGTTTCTCTTTTCTTTGGTTTGGGATTCCTGTCATTATTTTCCTGTACTAAGCATCTGTATTTTTAAATATGATTTTCTTGAATAATTTGAATTAATGTTCAGGCAATTACCAGGCTCTTCATGTACTTAGGGTGCATGTGTAATTGTGTCATTTGGACAGTTAATTGCACTGTTTAATGATGTTACATCAATTTCCTTATTAAGCATAATTAATCAAATGCAACACCATGCACATGGGGTTTTGAGGGAGCAGTTTCTCAGATGGTGCCTTTCACAGCATGAAGAAACCTGACAGAAAATGCTTGAACTGTATTGCAAGGTGCTTTCAAACTGGCTTTGATCAAAGATGTAAACTGGGTTTTGGAAGAGAAAAGAGTCTTCCATCTCAAGATTTTGGGGTTCAGCATCTATTTTAAACCTTCAGCACTAAGGGAAGACCAAACAGATGAACTGCATAAACAAGAAAATAGCAGTTCCTGCAGGGAAGCTCCTGCCAGCAGTCCCTGTTCCCTGCCCTGGGAGCTGCTGTTGTTGGTGTCCCAGGGTGAGGACAATTTCCACACGAGGGATGCCCCTTCTGGGCTGGGGGGATGTGAGGTACCAGGGCTGCCAGAGACTGGAAGCTCAGCCAGGGACTGGCTTGATTTCGATGCTGTTGCCTGGGGCTGTGGCGGAACGGGTGGCTGGCTTTGGGTGGGCGGGTAATGGCTCTGTTCCCTAAGCTGTGGTGGGGAATATTTCAGGAATTTAAAGACTCCCAACATGTGTGAGCAAGGAGAAGAAACACGAGAGCCATGACTGAGAACTGGGAGCTGAGACACTGAGGGGGGAGTGAACAGTAATGTTAAAAACAATGGGAAAGTGAGAGGGAGAAGCTGGAGAAGTCAGGCATAGAAACTTGAAGGAAATGAATGTTTCTTTATTATTCCCTTAAGTTTATTAGCTGTAACATTTCCAAAAGGTTAAGCTGAATTGTAGAAATGAAGACTAACGGTGTTTGTGGTAGACTTGAAAAGTGAACTGCCCTGATGAAGAATTCATGTCCCATTTTCCTTGGTTTGGTGTTTTTACATTGATGATGCATCGTTGTAACACTAATGCTGAAATACTTTGGTTCTGTCATACCTGGTGAGAACTTCTTTTTTTAGAGGGATGCTAGTTTTAGTTGTTTCCCCAAATCCGTCCCAGAATGAATTTTTGCTCAGTTATGGTGTTTTAGGGATGCACATAAGTGGCCTGGTGTGACACCTGCTCGGAAACCATCAGGGCCACACCAGCCACTGCAGGGAGAGCCCCTCTGAGCAGGGGCAGCACAGAACTCGCTATTGCCTGTGGGTGTTTTCTGATCCTCCTAATGCAGTGTGCTGCTTGTCCAGAGCTGGTGCTGATCCGGGGAAGGTGGGGGACGTTCAGCCTCAGCCCCTTTTGGGAGGAGCTCCTTCCTCAGCAGTGGGGTGGGAGCTGCACCCCTTTGCAGAGGGTGCTGTGGCCTCCCTGGTGCTGCCTCCTCTCTGGGTGTGGTGGGTAAAGCCAGGGGTCTGTTCCAGTGCTGGTCCCCTCGGGCTGCCAGGGGGAATCACCCCTGTGCCCCTGGCTCTGGGGAGGGCTGTGGGGGCTCTTGGACAGAGCAGGGTGCTCTGCTGCTGACCCAGGGTGCAAATGGCCACGGGGTGGAATTGGGGCAGACACCTTTCCCAAGCCTTTGGCTGTGCCCCAGGGAAGGGGTTTGTCCTGGCCCTGGTGGGCAAAGGCCCCTTTTGCTCAGCGAGAACCACTCAGGCCTGGATGGGTGGAAGATGCTGATCAAACTCATTCTCATTTGGATGCTATTTTAAACCCTCTTCTCGAAATCTGAGTCAAAGGTTTCATGTTCAGTTATTCACTTATTCACATGAGCCTGGGGGTGTTATTTGGTGCCTTGCAGCCCCTGATGGGGGCCCTGGGTGTGCCTGGCTGCAGGCAGACAGGGTGGGAGTAGTGCTTTGCTCCAGAGCCAGCCTGCAATTTGATGGCAGCGATGGATGTGGGGTAGTGGGAGGAATACAGCACGTCAGCAGGATGAATAATGCACAGTCAAAATGATCTCGCTGTCTTCAAGCACTTGGAATCACAGAATTAACCATATGTGCCTGAAAGCCACACGTGGGGTGAGTGCTGCTCCAAACTGGGCTGAGCAATGCCCTGCCTGCTCTGGGGAACGACACTTCCAGGCACGGGGGACAGCTCAAAGGCTGTGATTTTTTTTTGGTTTTACTTTGCCTGAGCGTGTTTGAGAGTTACCATTGTGTGAGTGCTGGGCAGGAGTCTCCCCTTCAAAAATCACTGTGAATTAGTGGCTCCCAAGTGTTAGGGGGGTTATAAAATGTGTTGTGTGATTGAGATGACGTAGCCAATCCTGTCATCTCTGCTAAGCTTTTGTTCCAGATCTGTTGTTTGCTCTAAACCAGCCTGTTCTCTGGGTTTTTGGGGTAGGAAAGCTTGAAATTATTCATCCAAAGATGGAGTCTACAAACACCCCCCACGCACCTGGGTCTCTATGCACAGAATATTGAAGGATTTTGGTGCTGCTTTATGATCTCTAATGAGGGCAACAAAGCAGAAGGAAAAGGGAGTATTTTGTGTTCCTTTTAGAAGCCAAAATATGAATGAATTTTCTTCTGCCTAAGGATCAGTGTGCAAAGTAGTTACCAGAGACTTCCATGCAATATTATAGACACAAGCAGATTTGACAGGGTTTTCTTTTCCCTGTGGAATTTCTAGTAAATAGAGATAAATTATCTCATCTGTTTTCTGTTTATTAACTGAGACTGTATCAAATTAAGTGCCTCCAGTATTGCTATGAGATGGAGAAATAATCACTACCCTCTATTTAATCATTTCTCTGCCAACATGAGCTCACAGGCAGTGGGACTTGAGGACTTTGCTGGCTCTGTGTCTGGCCACGTGTGTGTGCATGTGCACAGGTGCCACTTACAGGGATGGCTTGGAAATACCTGCCAGAAGCTCTTTGCTTCTCTCTTGTTTCTTTTATTCCTCCTCCTGGTACTTCTTGTCTCTCACCTACAGCTTTGATACCACCTGATTGTTTGTGACCAGACAAATTTGCTACAACACAATCACTTATGACCAGTTAAATGTCTTCTGTGCAGAGAACTGTTTTCTGAAACAAAATATGGATTTTTGTGTAAGTGAAGCTTTGGAGCTGTGGCACAGGTTGGAGTGCAGCTCAGGAGACTGACTGGGCCCCAGTTGGGCAGGAAAAACCAATTTAAGGTTACACCAGTTTGCTTGGGGCCACATCCACTTGAGCTTTGAGGGTCTCCAATGCTGGAGAACACAGGGCTCAGGAAAAGCTGATGTGAAAGCAGCATTTCTTGTTGGAAGTGTTGTCTGGAGAATGAAATAACTCCCTAGGCCAGGTGAGGAATGCACTGCAGTCTCATGTATTATCTTCAGGTCAAACAGCCTCCCCCTGCTGTTATTGCTGCGCCTAAAAGCTGAATACTTTTAGTGACCTGTTTCAGAAAACAGTTGGCACTTGGAGAGTCCATGTCCTCAACCTGGTTGCTCATTTTGTCTCGTCTCCAATCGCTGTTATTCTGGAGTAACACACAGGATTCAAATAGTGCTTTATTGTATTACTGTGGTAGATTGATGTGGTTTGAGTTAACTGGAATTCTTTGCTCACAACCCCCCCCCGACCACCTTTATTACCTTTCCCACTCCACATTTTTGCAGGCTGCATTAGCATTTACAATAAGGCTTTTCACTGCAGGTTTTCCTCTCCTGAGCAGCCTTTGCCCGGGAGGGTGCTGGGGCACGTTTGTTATTGCTCACAACAATCTGTTTTGTAAACTTTAATGACATTTCAGCAGCTCTCAGGTCACCTGTCAGAACAGGGCAGCAGTCCCAGGTACTCAGGAACATCCATGGAGTGACAACAGTCCTTCACACGCAGAAGTGCTTCTCTCCTCTCGAGAAGGTGGAGAGCAGGGGTCTTTTCTTTCACCACCTCACACTCCTGGAGCACAAAGCACTTCTTAGAGCTGCATGTCTGAAAGGTTAAAAGTAGCATGTGTCTTATAACAGGCAGAGTTTTGTGTCCTTTGAGAGCCACGTGGTGGTGGTAGCAGTGACACCCTCAGACACGTGAGCCTCATCCCTGCGTGGTCTGATGTTCCACTGCCAGTCTTTCCAAGACTCAGCCAGCTTTCCTCTCTTTGTTAGGGGTGAGTGGTGCAAATCCCGCCCCAGATGAGCATTTTGTGATGCCTCTGAATGACTGAGCTGTTCCAGCTTCAGAGAGGGCACTGACTGTGCCTTTCCTGATTTGTTGTAGCTCTCTTGGAAGTGCAGGTGAGGGTTCAAGTGTTCCTGACTTCTTAGTAAGGAGCTTTTTTGTGTGGTGGTTTTTTTTTTTTTTCTTTTTGCTTGGTTTATTTAGAATCCCAGACTGGTTTGGGTTGGGAGGGACCTTAAAGCCCATCCAGTGCCACCCCTGCCATGGGCAGGGACACCTTCCACTGTCCCAGGCTGCTCCAAGCCCCGTCCAGCCTGGCCTTGGGCACTGCCAGGGATCCAGGGGCAGCCACAGCTGCTCTGGGCACCCCGTGCCAGGGCCTCCCCACCCTCCCAGGGAACAGTTTCTTCCCAATATCTGTTTGGTGATTTGTTTTTTCCTCCCCTAATCACTTTCTTCTCTTCTTGTAAACCAGCCTTGTCACACCAAATGGAATGTCCTGGCAGCCTGATGATCCTCATTGTGCTAATTATATTTCCTTGCTGGAACATCTTTCTCTACCTTCCACAAGCCATATGTGTTCAGCAAGTAAACTAGACAGCAATTTGAGTCAACAAATGTAATTCTTTGCAGTATAGGACTCTGGCAGTGAACCTCTTGGGTACTGCAGTGAGGATAATGAGAGTTTGCTGCTAAGTGCCTTCTAGAAACAAGGGAAACCAAATTCTTTGTAGAATTGGGGGTCTAAATTAAACCTGATGGTTTAGAGGGAGGTCCCATTCAAGAAGGTGGCATCACTGCAAAGGTGTTGGCTATATTATTGTGATATCTGTTTTTTTTTTCTGTGATTCACTGCAGAACTACAGAAGGAAGTGAGTTTAAATGAGGCAGAGGCTGTGGTCTGGCTGCCCAGTGTGGGGAACACTCACTGTTACACTCACATTAATCCCCAGGGTTCCTATTGCCTTGAAAGGCTCAGGGAGTTTATATTGCCAGTAAAACATTACACAGCCTGGTCCTCCACTGTTTACAACTGGTATTAAATATTGCACATGCAGAATTTAAATCAGCTTTTCATTGTTTCCCGTGTTTGGGTGCAGATTTGTGTGGCAATAGGGGTGGTAATTAAATATTTGTTCTGTGCCCTGGGAAGAGAACAGAACAAAAGCATCTGTTGCAAGAGGGAGGTTTATATCTGCTAATAACAAAAACTTGGTAAGTGGAAGGAGAGTTAAATACTGCAATAAACAGTCACTGAATTTTGTAGGATCCCTATACCTCCCTCTCCATAGGTTTTCTAGGGGAGAGAGCCCGTTGTGCTGGCACACCTTCATTGCTGGTTCTGCTGTGTCATTGTGATGGACTGGGGAAATATTTTACACTAATTTTAAGATCCTACGATAATTTTATGCATGTAAGCCCAGTAGAAAGTCTTGTAGGAAGTGACTTAATGTTTGGGTTTTTAATACCAATCACAGTTAATAAGTATCCAGAGTGATTCTTGTACATGTGCTCTGTTTAAATAAAATGTTCTTGTGCTGTTGACCTGTTCTACCTGAATCCATTCAATATTTGTGTTGTTACTGATATTGGATTTTTTTGTCTGTATGTTTTGTCAGCTTCTGAAATGTGATTTAGAAATCCAATAGTACTAATGTGCTGCAGAAATATGGCTTTATTCACTGACCAGGAGTAACCCACCAGAAGTATTGCTTTAATTTTAAAGCTGACCTTTTCTGTTATTTAGCAGAAAATCCAGAATTGCAAAAGGCAATAGACCTTTTCTTTTGTGGACAGGATATATTCCTTCGGGCTAGAAAAGACTGAGGGACTGGGCTGCTTTCCCTGTGCTAATCCAACAAGAATAAGGACATTTTTGATTAAACAACTTACAATAGTTACAACACACGTCAGGATTGCCATAGAATCATGGAATGGTTTTGGCTGGAAGAGATTTTAAAGCTCATCCAGTGGCACCTGGGCAAGGACACCTTCCACTATCCCAGGTTGTTCCAAGCCCTGCCCAACCTGGCCTTGGACACTTGGTGGAGTTTTCTCCCAGCAACTTTTTCACAAGTGTAGACAGCAATTGGCATTAATGCTGGCCCTTGAGACCACAGATTTTTTCCTGCCAGTGCTTCCATTTTGAACTGGTTATTCTGGGATTTGCTGCAAAGGTTTCAGCTGTTGTATAAAATTGTAAATGCTTCTGATGAAATTGGTGAGAAAAAAATATGGATCCCTTTCTAAGAGTTTTATAAGAAGAGATGTGCCTCTATTCTCTGTTGTGGAAAAAGGTCTTTCAAATCAGGTATAGCTTTATAACCACTGGGCAACTTCTTGAAATCATCCTATAAAGTTTAATAAAAACCCAACATGTCAAGGAAATTATGCAAAAGGATGCAAAGTACTCTAAAACAGAGGTTCCCTTTTTCTGCTAAATCCAGTACTGAGAACTTCCAAGTTCTCTATAAAAATGTGCTGATGTTTTTTTATAAATATCACATATCACTTTATAAATATTTTATGAAAAATATTAACACTTTGCTTCAGAGGAAAGCTTTTGAGGCTTTTAGGCACATCAGAATTGCTTTTTCCAGTCCTCCCGCACAGTATCACTTTCCCCACTGGTTTTGTCCTTATCCAGAGTGCTCCTGAGGAAACAGAGGTATCTTAAAATTTCTCAGTGAAATCAGCTAAAGCTGTGGACAGAATTGTTAAGGTTGGAAAAGACCTTTAAGATCACCAGGTCCAACCATCAACCCACCACCATGTTCACCATTAAGCCGTGTCCCCAGTGCCACAGCCATGTGCTTTTTAATGCTCCCAGGGATGGTGGCTCCTCCACTGCCCTGAGCAGCCTCTTCCAACACTGCAATCAAAAGCTGTAACCACAAAGAATAACTCTGAATCACTTTTTTCATCTGGAAAGCTTGAAGCCACTGCTAGTGTGTGAAATGTCCCCAGTTAATTGCTGTACCAGTGTGACCTCGGGGAACGAGCTGCTCTGGCAGGTGCTTCGTGATCTCTATTTATTGCTGTGTTTGGAACACACTTACGGGGCCCTGTTTTATTGCTGACTGTTGATGGGGAGGTAAAAGGTCTGTGGTTTCCAGGAGTGGCTGTACTGGTTGGCTTCAGGCACTAAACTGTCAGGCAGTGATGAGCAATAAAGGCTGGAGACTTTACATTGCTCTGCAAAGCCCTGGTGTATTAATGACAGTGAGATCTTTCTGCAGCAAAATTGGTGATGGTGATGATCACCATGAGGTAGGAGAGCACTGATTCCTTGGATCGATGGGACTGTGAGTCACTGAAGTATTTTGTACCCCCAGATAGGAACGTGTTCATGGGTTGGTGGCATTTCTATCCATGCATCCCAGCAGCCACTTAAATAGCCTGAGGTTTGCTCTCTCCCCTCTCCCTCCATCAGTGTGTGAAGCTATCTGTCTGTCTGGTGTGCCAGGAGCAGAGGTGCTGCACAGAACCACCCACATTCCAGTGCTGAGGAGCCAGAGCTGGGCACCTTTAATGGGGCTGATATCTGGGGGGGGGTTGGCACACCCTGTACGTGATTCTCACCTCCCTCATAATTCTCCCCAGAGTTGTGCTTCATGATTCTTCTCCTTTGGATGCCTTGCACTGCCTGATTTTTATCTTGAGGGGTTTTTTTGCCCCCCCACCTTTTTTTTTTTCTTGGATGAATGATTGAAGGAAGGATGCCCGAGTCTGTGATCTGACAGCCCCTGTAAAGGAGCTGGGCAGGCACGATATTGAGCTGGGGTTGGTGTCTAACTCTGAGGAATGGGAGGGAAATCAGGTCTCCCATGCAGGATTTATCCTGTGCTGTCACTTCCCTCTCCTCGTGTGTGCCTACTCCTGGTTGCTCTCAATTACTCCATTGTCCGCTCCTCTGTACCTTTCTGCTCCATGTGAGGTCTGTAAGCTCTGAACATCCTTCTGGGTCAGATATTCCTCTCCTCAGGTGGATGCTGGAAATTCTCCTCTTCACCTAGCTCAGCTTACCATCTGACGTGGATGTGGAGTGGGTTTGCCCCGTGCAGGGTGGAGGATCAGCCACCCCACAGTAAAAACAGGGCTGTGTTTGAGTGTGGCTGTTTGACTCCAAGGGTGGAGCCCAGGGAAGAGCTCAGACTGTGGGGCTGCTCACCTGAACCCCCTCTGGCTCGGGGGGCGGTTTGGAGAGACCCCAGGAACTGCCCCTGGCTCTCACTGTGGGCACAGCCCCCTCCCAGTGGCAGCTGCTCCCCTTGGTGCCCAGTTAAAGCCTTGGCAATGCTGAGGCTTTGGTGCCCACCCTCCCATGCCCAGGCAGTGCTTGTTTGGGGCACCTTGTAAAGGCTGCTGCTTCTGAGTCCCCCTGTGAAATGCAGGCACAGGCAGGTCTCCTGTCTCTGTCCCTCCCGGGGAGGCCCGAGGAGGGGGGATGACAGGAGTGCCAAACACCCGGTGTGACTGCCAGCCGCTGCCCTGGGGGCTGCAGGAGCTGCACCAGCTCCCTGTGCTGCAGGGAGAGCACAGAATAATTGTCTGCAGATAAGGACAGACCTGTCTGGAGACGAGGCAGCGCTATTCAGACAATCATGTCGATAACTTTGTGCTACACACTGATTGCCAGGGGAAGACAATGGGAGTTCATTTGGCTGTTCGTGTATTGTTGATGTTCTTTTTGTGCTCTGTGAGCAGCAGAAGGAATACTCTAAATGGCACATTACTCTGTGTATGTATTTGTGTATATATCTATACCCACTAAACCTCAATATTTTCTTAAGAGCTTGGCCTTTTTTGTTGTAAAGTTTGCCAATGTAACCCTGCTAATTTGAACATAAATTGATTTTTTTTTTTTAATTAATAAACTTAGTTTACTTCACTGGGAGTCCCTGATGCACAGCCTCACTGGACATGGTGTTGTCTGCTCTTCCTTTGTTCCCTTGCCCTTTGCCCCCTTCCCATGCTGTGCCTTCCCACCCCAAAAGGCAAAGCCCAACCACCCCTTCTTCATTTGAGAGTTTCTGATCTGACTGGCTGCTGCTCTGTAGGAGAACTTGTACCTGACACGTTCCTGCTGCTCATAATGAGCTTTCACTCAAGGGGCTGATCAATAGCAGAGCCCAGCAGGTCTGTCTCCATTGCTTGTTTTCTCTATCTTGAATCTGCCAAGACAGATTAGACTATTGCCAAGGTCACTCAATAGGCTGCGAGTGAAGGAAAAGATATCTAGCTGACTTTTTTAGGACAGACTGCAAAAAGGCAAGAGTGGAGCTAAAACCGAGTGTACAATGACAGATTAAATCTGCATCAAGGTCACAGAGGGGCTGCTTAAGTGAACTTTTGAGGCAAGATACACATCCCCTGTCAGGGGGAGGTTGTTGCAGTGCTTGCTGAGGCAAAGTGTCTTGGCAGGACTCGTATGGGAGGAACAAACAGGAGACAGAGGAACTTGGGTGCCACGGTGCTGATATCAAGGAGGGATGTGCATGTTTTTCTGGTGGCAGCGACGGAGCTGTGGCAGTCACGGGACTGAGAACAGCCTTGTGCTCGTGGCATCCTCCTGCTGGCACAGTGGCACTGGGAGAGCTGCTCAGGGGGCTGAGGTGCTCCAGAGGCCTCCTGTGAACTGGGCTCTTGTGTAGCTGAGGTGCAACTGCTCCTCAGAAACGAAGAAAATTTATTTTTGAAAAAGCATGAGTTGCTTACAGTTATTTTGTATTGACAGTGGGTGAAATGACAGAGGGAAGGTTTCTAGTAAGAGGCAATATGGCAATATATTTTATGAGCCTGACTGCTGGAACAGGGACAACAGTCTTCATGGCTTGTGTGTCTGAGAGCTTGTCCCACTTTTTTTTCCCCCCAGTGCCAGCAGTTGATCTAATAAAATGCACTGTCTGTATAAATCTTCCAGCCTCAGATCATCGTGTCTGCCTCAGAACAGCTAATAAAACAGCAGACAGAGTTCCCTAATATTCTTACCTCGTTTAATGGCTTGTCATGGCCACTCCACACAGGCAAGTGCTGTCCTTAGACTGCAGTGTCTATGAATGTTTAGGATTCTTCCACAGAAAACTCTGAGTTGTGGGTTTACCTGGCTTTGCAAATAAAACTGGAACAATTGCTTTCATAATAACAAAATAAATTAAAAAACCCTCTCCACTCTTTTCATTCAAACTTCTCTTGAGTTTGAAGCTATTTGATCTGTAGGAGATAAAACCCCCCTTCCTCTGCACTGGAAGGAGATGTAGCTGTGTCCAAGCTATAATTCTGCTTTTATACTTGGTAATTTGGTTTAATTTCAGTCTGGTTATTCCTAAGCTTTTAAGTAGCAGTGTGCAGTTAATTGGTGCCTTGGCCTGGAACCAAAGCAGACAGGAAAACTCTGATGGAAGGAACAGGAGTTGTGGAGGTTTTTGCAAGGCATTTGGAGATAACGGGATCCTTTTGATTTCCTCTGCTTCCCCATGGCCACGAGGATGAGGCCAGAGTGTCAGTGATGTTAGCGGATGAAGGAAGTTGTGTTAATTGCTTGAACTGTAAGAGACAATCTAATATAATTATCTGTGAGAAAAACCCCAAGAGATAATCACAAACTGCCACAACTTCCACTCTGAATTGTTCATTGTGAGCTGAAGGCTTCAAAGCCTGCAAGGTTTGAACCCTGTGTGAGTAGCCAGACTCCACAGTGACCAAACTGTTGGCTGAAACAAGGCAAACAGAGGAGACCCTGGCCTTGAATGTGTCTGTCCTTACCTTACAGCTTTATCTGGGTTTCTAACTGAATTTTAAAGGTGCTGATCGTAGGCTGAGGCTAAAGCTCCAGTCCACATGGAAAAGGATCAGTGGGACTGGGCTTGTCTTAGATCTGCTTTTGGCTTTGAAAGCCAAAGGTGTTCTCCTTCCTGGAGCTGATCAAGCCAAGGGTTCAATCTGCCCACGTGTGCCCACGAGGTTTGGTGTGTCGGGCTCAGCCCTCAGAGCTGTCCCAGCGTGTCCTCAGGCTGCAGAAACTGCTTTGTTTGGCGTTCCCTGGTGGCTTTCCAGCAGTGCAAGGTCTTGCCCCCGTCTCCTCCCTCTCTCCCTGCTTTTGTTTCCAAGCCACTGGGCAGTTGGATTTTTAGTTTCAAGCCCAGTTTGGCATGGAGTGAGGGAAATGCCAAAAGCTGGTGGGGTCTTTCTCCTCCCTCATCTGAGAGGCTGCATTGGCTGGGGGCTGTAAGAGCTTCTCCTGGGTCTGCCAGAGGAGCTCAACTGAAATCAGTTTAATTTGAGGAGAATCTGTTCTGTTCTCAAAGCCCTGTTTCGAGCCAATTCTCTCCTGCTGCAGTGAGTGATTTTTGTGATGTGAAGACTTGATACAGGATTGTCCTGTGGGTGAAGGCTTGGCCAGAGGCTGGAAGGAAAGGTACTCACAAAGGGGTTTTGTTCGACTTTGTGTGTACCTTTAGGTTTTCCTTGTCACTTAACCCCCTGTCTGTGACATGGGGAATGATTCTACTTGCCCTACTGGGCTTCTATAAGCATATATAATTAGGAAGTCATGAGAAATGCAAATTCTGGGGCAATTCCTTGGCCAGGTGCACAGATGAGCACTCTGGAACAGCCGGCAGAGATGGAAGTGTTTCCTTCTATGTACAATGATCTTAATTTGCAGGCTGACTACACTTCAGGTATGGGCTGGTTATCCTTTGTTTGCTAATTTGTCATGTTGTGTTGCACACTATGAAATCAGTGTAAGATGTGATGGAATGGGACGCCCTAAACTTCAGATCTGTTAACATAATACGGCAGCGTGTTTGAATGCATTAGTTTCACTTCACGTAACCACAATTGAGTCTGACAATGGTGGAGCTGGTGCACAGGCTGGGGCAGGGCAACAACACAGATCACACTGTCAGTGGATTTTGCTTAAATGAACCTTGGCATCATCCATCATTGTTTTAAAAATAAATCTAAATTTATCTTTTAAAGTGCTCGAGGTGAAAAATTGTGAAGTCCAGCTTGAGTATAATTTTTTTTTCCCATTTTCTCTCTTGAAGCAACAAAACCTGCTGGTTTAATTGAATTTAGATTGCCCAGAGAAGCTGGGGCTGCCTCATAAGGCCAGGTTGGGTGGGGCTTGGAGCACCCTGGGGTAGTGGAAGGTGTCCCTGCCCATGGCAGAGGTGGATCTGGATGGGCTTCAACATCCCTTCCAACCCCAAACATTCTATAATTTGATATACTTTTCTATCACTACTGTTGAAGCTTTGGGGCAGGAAGTAGTTGGGGATGATTTTGGTGCTTCCTATGGTGCTTTGTCTCTGTTTTCTGTTGTCTGTGCTTTGTTTGATGTTCTAAACATGTTTCAAATGAATCTCTCTGCTACAAGGAGAATAAACATTGCCTTAAATAAACCTCTATCAGTGTTTAGACAGGTGTGCAGCAGTGCTGTGAATCAGTCTGGATAACTGCACCCGGAATACTGGGGAGTCTGCAGAAAATCCCCTCCTGTTACGCTGGGGAAGAGAAGAGCAGGCAAAGCGCTGCAGCCTTTGTCCTGCAGAGCTCCTTGGTTGGGGTGTCCCTGCAGAAGGCCCTGGTGGGTGCCACGAGGGGCAGGGGAGCCGTGCTCTGGTTCTGCTCTGGGGCTCTTCTGCCCAAGCAGTGACCGAACACCGCCACGGGAGGACGTGGCTCTGGGAGCCCCTCCCAGCCCCTGCAGGGCAGGCTGGTGGCACAAACAACTCTGCTACTCAGCTTCTGTTTTTTTCCTTCCCTTTTTCTCAGCTGAGATGTTATTAACTCTGTCAGCTGTCTGGAGATTAATTGGACCTGTAAACACTGAAATTACCTTTGAATTTAAAAAGTGAGGTTATTTAGACCTTGAGGAGGAGATGGGAGCTGTTTGGATGTTGCTTAGCTTGGTCACAAACCCCTTTGGATCTTTGCAGATGAAAAAGAAATGGTTTGAGTGAATGGCAAATGTTTGGGTTTTTTCTTATGATTGTGTCACTGAGTTGTTGGATTTGGTTTTATTTTAAGTTCTATGACTCTGTGATCTTGTAGCAGTGAGGACTCTGGAGTTGGTTTGGAATTACACTGGACATGTGAAATACTGAGTGGTTGTAAGACCATCTACGACAGTCTGTGTGAGAATTACCTGATTTGGAGATGATTTTTACAGCCCTGTGGGTTTCCATGCCCGATCCTGGGCAAGGAGTGACGCTGAGGTCTCTGTGCCCACACTCGTGTGCCAGCAGCAGCTCAGGGTTACAACCCTCACCAAGCACCCCCCAACCTTCACTGATGGAATTTGATCTTGGTCCTTTGCAATGGATTCTGGAACGAGTTGCTATAAAACAAGCACGTGCTTGGTTTTTAGGAGAATTTTCTACCCCTAAATTTCTTTGGACGTGTAACTCACTTCAGCTTGTCTTTGGAAATGTGGTATTTTTCTTCTAAAGGGCTTAGCATGTTTATGGATCTGTAGAAAGATTTAAGTACGTCAGAGTAGGAGTAATCGAATGGAAACACAAATGGAAGCTGAGGCTGGAGGCAAACTGTGAGAACTTGGACCTGTTGCAGACTTTCAGTAGCTAATTATTGAACTGTTTATTTCATTAGAACAAAACCAATGGTGTTTGAATAATTAAGAATTTGCTTTGTTGGTGGCACACTTTGTCTCTCATTGATCCATTTACTTTAACTTGCCCACGTGCGTTTGGGGGTGTCAGACCTGTATGGTGAGAAAGGGGTTTGTCCTTTCTTTTCCTTCCTGGTGTGTGTTCATGCCCACTGGCATGCTTCCCTGGGGCTGCTACATTCCAGCCTCCTTAAATATCTGGGAAGGTTTCTCCACCGACAACAGAGGGATGTGGGATCCCCCATGGGAGCAGAGCTGAGCCAGGCTGCAGGGATGTCCCTCGTGGAGATGCTCAACCTCTCTGATTCCTCAGATCAGAATGTGGTGCTCCCCTATCCAGCCTTATCTTGAGCTCTTTCTGGGCTCTGCACAGAAGTTGCTTTTGCTCCAGGAAGGAGGAATATCTCCCGAGCACGGGGTGGGGATCCTGACTGGCAGGAGAAAGAGGGAGACGAGTCAGCGAGCATGAGGTGTGTGTGCAGCCTCCATTCCCCAGCAGTTTGCCAGCTGGCAGTGGAACACTTTGCTCAGCTCAGCTGGTGCAGGCAGAGTGTGGAATGGGCAGGGCTGTGTCCCTCTGGAAGGAAGGCGCTGGGGATCCGGCGCGGCGACGCTTTACCAGCGGCTCAGAGCGCTGCCTGGCCTGTGTTCCATCGCAGACATCAGAGGCAGAACATCTGACCAGCAGGTCCGGTGTGATCTGCTGGATTCCCTGCAGAGAACAACAAAAATGTTCTCAGTTCCCCCTCACGCGATCGCTTTCTTTCAGGCAGGTCGTGCCTTCCTTTTCCCTGGATGCCCGAGTGTGACAGAGGAGAGGGGCAAAGCGGTGCCGTGCCCCAGAGCCTGCCCAGGCTTTAATATCCCTGAGAACTGAACTATCTTGGCCTTTACGTTTTAATATAAAATAATGTCATATAAAACTGGGGAGAATATTTAATGAGAATATAAAGGTTTACGGTAATAGAGGATATATGCATTTTTATTGGGTTTCCTGGTGTTACAATAATAGTCATCATTTTCTTCAATGCATTTTCTTGTAGTGAGGAGAAATTGTAATGCTGAATGCTGATTTTAGGTGGATTCCTTACAGCAAGCTGTGAATTCCCAGCCCTTGCCATGGGAAGATGAACTCCTTTGTAAACTTTCCTGAAACCTTCATTCCCTCCTCTGAAGGATGGGTCTGTCCTTGCCCACGAGTGCCCAGGGCTGTGCTCCATCACGAGCGCTGCATCCTCATTACTGAGCTCACGTTTTCCTGGAATGGGATGTGCATGAGGAGTTTGTTTTAGATCAAAACGAAGCGCTGGGAGGACGAGATTATGTAAATTAAACACAGATAGATATGTGCATGATAAATTGGGAAGTGACTTTGTTTTTTGTTTTCACGGCCAATGAAAATTGTGACATGAGAAGAAGGAAATATGGAAGCTTCACCCAAACACTGTGGAACTATATTGTGAAACAGATACTTGTTTTTTAGTTGAAAGGAACAGTTTGAAAATCCCTGTCTTTCAACACAAGTTGCTTAGGAGAAGTGAGGGAAGCACAAAGCTAAACAATTATAAATGGTAACCTTTAAAAATAGAGACGTATTGCCTAACAAATGGCTTCTCTTCATTATCAGACACTCATTAACTGAAATGTTTATTTGGGATTATGGGATATCTAAAAATGCAACAGCTGCTCCCTTTGCCTTTTCCCTTTCTGAAGATGTGATTTATTCAATGTTAATGCCTGGTGCCTGCTCAGCAGGAGGAGAAGGCAGCGGAGGGAGGGTGGAGCTGCTCTCCTGGAGTGCCCGTGGGTTCTGGGAGAGAAGGAAAGGTGTGAGCTGTGTTGGGATTGTGGCCTGAGTGTGTGCACAGACCCTGCAGGTCCCTGCTCCTCTGCAGGAGCTCTGGGGGTAGCTGTAGGAAAAACCCAAGAGGAACCCACCTCTGGGATCAGCTCCTTCCAGGTCCACCCCAGTCCTGCTCCTCCACTGTGTGCTGAGGCTGATACGTTCCCAGTACAACCCCAGGTGGTTGCCAGAGAACTGCGATTTCTGCCATGGAAACCACCAGAATGTGTAGAAAATATATGTAATTAAGGGAAGTGACAATTAGTGTCTCTGTTCTCAGGTGCTGCAGTTCCATTTCCATCAGTGAGGCAGAGCTTAGCTGGAATTTGACTCATTTTATAATTGTAAAGAGGAGTGGGAACCTGGATTTTTTTTCCCATATGGTGAGATGCCTTTTGATCAGGAAGGCAGAAGCTCACCAAAAGCTTAAATTTTTGGTGTCTTGGTAGGAGACACAGACTATGTGAAGCTTTTGAAAGATTCCCTTGAATATTAATAATAAATAATAAAAAGACAACATGCAATTAATTTTGAGATACTCCAAGTACTTCATGAAATCCAGCTGGTTTTATCATCTTCCATTGACAAGGAGACTAAAACTACAGGCCTTGGAAGCCCATAGTGAAGAGATGTACTGAACTAGCAAAAAGAAAAATTAATGGGACGTCTCCTTAGATGAAGCAGAAGGTGCCTGGTGAAGTGATTGATAAAATTCTTGTATAATTACCAGAGAAGGTCTCTCCCAGTTTTGCACACTCTGCTTGAAGAGACGCTCCTCCAGCCCAGTGCATCACTGCTGGGCTGTCTCTGCTGCCCCGTGTGCAGCCTGAGCTGACAAACACCAATGTCCCCATCAGTGTCACCAGGGCCCGGCCACCTCCGGGGGTCATTGGTGGGCTGGCATCCGATTTGTCTCGTCTGCACTGAGCCTCCCACTGGGCCCCATCCATAACGTTCCAGGACATCAAACCAGTCCCTGGCTGCCTTAGGGACCTTTTTATGTCTCCTGCACGTAGAACAACAAATACTGTTTGCAAGAGGTTGGCTTAGAAAAGGGATAATTTATTACCTCTGCAGAAGAAATTTATAGTTTGGTTTGTGTGTGTGACAATACCGAGGAGGGAAAGGAAGATGATCTAGGATATGGGAGAGGGAAGAGCCAGTGACATTTCTTACACATTGAGTAGCTTTGGAGCTTTCATCTCAAACCAGTGTGTGGTTTTTTGCCCAATCCAGGGCAAACACTTGACAGCAGGTCAAGTGTTACACCAGGGGATGTGTGTTTGACAGAGCAGTCTGTTCTTGTGCCTCTGGGCACTGCCCTCTGCTTCTGGTGCTGCTGGGCATTGCTGCTTCAAGCCCCATGATGAATGGCTTAACTGAAAGAAATGCCTTTGGACTTGAGAGCCCTAAATCTGGCTGGTTTTGGGGGGTGTGGAGCCCGGTTTGGCCATGGCAGAGCCGCGGCATGGGGCCATGGCAGGGTGGGTGCAGGACAACACCTGAGCTGGCGCTGCTGCCAGGCCCTGCTGCTCACAGGGCTCCTTCTGGTGGGCAGCAGCTGAGCCACAGAGAGCCTGAGCTGCTCCAGGAGGGGGGTGGCACAGGAAGCTCAGCTGGGCAGCACCCTGGAGGCTGAGCCCTGAGCAGGGAGCTCCCTGTGCTCCCAAGAGCTGCAGTCCTGCTCTGGACCTGTTACAGAACTCGGATTGTGTCTGGCAGCTGGGCTGTCTTTGCTGGAAAACCTTTTGTGACCCTCTGGAGAGCAGCTACTGCTCCTATAGAAAGGAAGAATCACAAGAACTGATTTAGGCGAAGCTTTCATGGAATCACAGGATGGCTTGGGTTGGAAGGGACATTAAAGCTCATTTTGTTCCAACCCCCCATCAGGGACAGGGACACCTTCCACTATTCCAGGGTGGGGCAGCCATAGCTGCTCTGGGAAACCTCTTTTCAAGGAGTTTTGCAGTAGGTGGCTGGATAAATCAGGGAGTGCTGGTAAAAGTTTGATTATCAATCTCCAGTTTAATGTGCACTGATGGTGCACACTGTACAGTATTATTGCTGTGCACAGAATAAGTGTTGTGTTGAAGAGCATAGCAGGGGATAACTTGCTTTGGGTCTGTTATCTGCAATATTAAATAGCATTCAGCAAGTATTTTATAAAGTTCTATTATGTTTCTATTAAGACAGAGGAGATAATCTGGAGAAAGGGGAAAATGAAGGGTTTAAAGAAAAACAAACAACCCATACAAAGACCCCAAGGTGGCTGCTCAGTTTGTATTGACAAAGCTTCAGAGAATCGACCACCAGGAATTTATAGACTGTCAAATGTTTGCAGGGGCTTTAGTACCAAAAAGCTCTGTGTTTACAGGAGACATAATTATTGCCACCAGCAGGTTCATGCACTTGTCTGTCTGGCACTTCATGGAAACACAGAAATAAAATGTAAGAGAAGTTTAGATGGTGTTGGGAGAGCTGCAGAAGTGAGAGATGAACTTCTACGAAGAACATGAGGAAGAGAAGTAGAAATGCTGCCATGACCTTGGTGTTGACCACGGAGAGATGTCTAGGCATAAAATAAAATACCTGGTGTGTGCACAGGGCAGGGGGACCCAGCTCTTCTCCCCAGCGGGTCAGAGCTGCTCTGCTGATGGACACGGTGTGAGACTTGCAGTGGGTGTTCACTGCTCACGGGTGTGTCTGATTCTCATCCCCCCTGGTGCAGAGGCAGAAATCCCCTAATCTGACCCAAATTCAGGCGTTTCCTACATCAGCAGTGCAGCTGTACCTGGCCAGAGAGGAGATGGGCTCTCTGTTCACCTTCCTGGGGCATTCAGTGTCCTGGGGAGAGGCTGGGGAGGAGGAAGGTGCCTGCACAGGTGCTTGAGTCTGGCTTATGAGAAACCTGAGATGTCAGGGCTCCTGACAAGCTATACATCCCCAGCTCTCACATAAGCTGAGCATGAATATTAACCTGTCAAAAACCACCTAAGAAAGAAATTGACCTCATTTGCAGATAGCTAAAAGGAAATTTCTTCTCAGACTCACAATGTTATGAACATTTTTTGTTCAGAGAAGCCATCAAGTGTGACACAAACTTTATAGATATAGGAAAAAAAAAACTTCTTTTCATTTTCCTCACGTAATTCCTCCATTTTCACTACATCAAAATGTGAGTGGGGCAGACAAACCCTGCCTGCCTTCCTTCATGGTTGGATCTGGGGTGTTTTGTAGGCTGAGGGGTCCAAATCAGAGTTTCTCTGTTTGGCATTGCCCAGTGGACCCTCGATACCCCACAGTTACACCTACAGGTGGCCCTGAACCCAGGCTGCTTCCCCAGCTGGCTGATGTTTATATCCCGCCTGTCCAAGCCTAGGAACAGGCTGGGATAACAAAACCTCTGCAGTGTGTGGCACGAAGTGACCTGCCCGTGGTAGGAAGGGTGGGGAGGCCCTGGGTGTCCCTGTGTGCGCAGAGGTGACACCCCCTGCCTTTCCCTGGGACACGGGCACGTTGTTCTCTGGAGAGCCAGGGGCTCAGCGAGGACAGCAGGCAAGGCTGGGATGGCTCACTGAGGTTAACCTGTTTTCCCATCTGAAGAGATTCTTCTCCCAGACCAGGAACTGGTGTTTGAGATCTCTGGATGCCGCTGCTTCCAGTGTGCCATAATGAGCCCCAGTAGGTTGGTGCCTGTGGGATCTGTTGCTAAGGTGACACAAACAGTCTTTTGCTTCAGCTGCTGGAGAGGACAGTTCAGCTGGAGGTGTTCAAATGAAGCTGATTTCAAACCCTTTTGCATTCTTTCACCCTGAAATAAAAACAATTTTGTTTCGTGGAGGTTTGGTTTTGGACCGCCTGAGCTGCGGTCGTTTCTAGTCCAAACAAAAGCATCACTCTGTGCATCTGCAAAAATGTTTCTGTGCTTGAGAGAGGAAAATAAGTCTTACACAGTGTATTTCCCTTGTAATCTGTGTTTTAGTGCTTAATGTGTAATTGCACATGAAAGCGCTGAGGTGGAAGGTTTCTGATGGCTGAGTTTATCATAGATCAGAAAAGCAGAGCTTTGATGATCCCTCTGTGCTGTGTTACTGCTCAGCTCTGCCCTGTTTGCCCATTTGAGCTGGAAATGATTGTTCTTTCAGCACCTGAATGAATAAATAACTACAAAGGTTTGCTGGCAGATCTGCTTTGTTTGTGCGCTTGACACTTGCTCAGAAGTCACGTCCTGTGTTTAGTTCTGTTTCTGTTAATGCCAGGCAGAGCTGCAGGAGAAGGGGATGTCTCCCGTGGAAGGGAACAGCAGATGCACTCAGGCTCAGGTGTGAGGGACTGTGAGCTTTTTTCTCCAGCTGTCTCAGCAGTGTTGGTGTCATCGGGCCTTGCAAGCCTTGCTTCCCTTTCGGTTGTTCCAGAGGCAGTAGCCTGGTCACTGCAGTTTATATCCACGCCTGGGAGGGAACCCAGGCTTCTCAAGGGGCTGCAAGGCTCTGGCCAGTTCTGCAGGGCTCACACAGTGAGGCTGGTGCTGCTGGCAGTGATCGCTCTGGGTGCAGGCGGTGATCGCTCTGGGTGCAGGCGGTGATCGCTCTGGGTGCAGGCGGTGATCGCTCTGGGTGCTGGCGGTGATCCCTCTGGGTGCAGGCGGT